>JABYQR010000131.1:0-111249 GCA_022592445.1 Cytidiella melzeri | reverse complement strand
TTTGATTTCCCAGCTGCTTGACTTGGTCCGTGAGCGATGACATCTGCTTCATGATGGCATCGTAGTCAAACGGAGTTGAAGACGAAGAGCTGGCGACGGTTGCGGGGCGGGGTAGGTAAGGGCCTCGCAGACGAGGACGACGAGGGGGCCGAAGTGGACGGATCGAAGAGAGTGTTGGCAGCCACCTTCTGTTGCCTGGGTGGGTACCCAAGGAACCGGCTTTGGCACACTTGTGTCTGATGGTTGCCTCCACAATGTCCACACAACTCGCGATCATGTTTGCCGTCTTTCTTTTGATGCTCCTTAGATCCACATCCGTAGCACCTTCCATTCATTGCCTTCATGAAATCAGCACGTGTTTTTCCATTGGGACCAACTTTGGTTGCGTCAATTTCCATAGCGTTGGAATCGCGAGATGGTTGGACGAAAGGAGCTGGGGACAAGGTGGAGACCGGGGTGGATTTGAACACGTTGGGGACTGTCCGACCTTGTTCACGAGCCTTTTCCTGAGCTCGGACCCGAAGACGGTTGTCAATGTCAGTGGCCACATTTATTAGATCGACAAGGGTGACGTGGGGCCGTGCGGTGTGAACTAGTTCATCCTTGATGTGGTGCTCAGGTGTTCATAATACCGGTCTCGGAGGTCCTGTGTCGAGTAACCTGTTCTGTCCATGATTTCCCGGAATCGGGCCGTGTACTCAGGAACCGTCTTTTTGCCTTGCCACAGCTCCCTGAGCTTGGCCTTAGCATCCACCATTTGTCAACTGGTTCAAATCGTGCTTTGAACGCCGCCTTGAAATCGTCCCAATCACCATTGAATGCCATTTGATGGCTGGCAATCAAATCCATGTGGGGCGTAGCCCAAACTGCTGCATCCTCGGTCATAAATGACAGGGCCGACGAGATCCAGAGATGGTCTAACCGGGTCTGACCACCTTGGGCATTGTACGGCGACAGCTTCTCATTAAACTGTGCGTACATTGAGAAGGCAGCTAGAAAGCGACGCGCGTCACTACTTGCATTGCCCTTGAAACTAGCGGGTTTCTCTACAACCCTTTCCCGTGACCTGTTGTTGACCGGTTGCTGGTTTTGAACCAGCGCTGTGATGGCTTGTGTCAGCTGTTGCTGACTGAGGAGTAGTGCGTGCAGAAGCTGTTCTGCAGTGGGAGGTGGAGATGATTCTTGTGCAGGGGCCGGGGTAGCTGCCCTGGAAGCATGTTGGGACACGTTGGTGGAGTCCATCTGGTACTGTTCCTGCGTGAAGGTTCGATCGAAGTCTTCTTCAGGTTCCGGCAGGGGGGGAAGAGATTCAAGGATGTGATCCTCTTGCCAATGATGAATGGGCCGGTACTGATTTGCAAAACGACCCGGATATGTAATTCCGTTGTAACGGTTTGGACACGGCTGTACTTCGCAGAGTTGATGTCCTTCTTCAGGATCGTAACACTCGTCTCTGACTGTTTCATGGTTGAAGGTGTGCGGATAATGTTCACAGGGGAGGTGATCTCTGGACCAGATACTGCTATTGGGACTTTGGGAAGCCACACTGTATTCTACTTAAAACGAGATGAAGTACTCGTCTGCCCAGACTTTGTCTACTGCTTTGAACACTTGTTCGTAGTTTCTCCTTAAACCCGTGAAACTGATTTTCCCAATTGCCTTTAATCCCCAATCCAGCAGCTGCCACTCACGATGAGTGATAACAGGGGCTCAGGTTGGTAATTCCTCAAGAAGCTTCTCTAGCTTCTGTTTCTCCTGCTCAAACTGACGCTTCGTATCTTTATGAAGCTGGTGGTATTTGTCAATGGTGGGGAGAATCGACAGACATTGGAGGGTAGCGGTGAGCTTGGGAGTGAAGATACCGCGAAGGTCTTCAACAGTATGCTTGCGGAAGTCGATGAGAGTCGGCTTAGCTGCTATGAGGGCTGCGCTAGGGTTGGTAGCGGGCCGGGCTGTGAAGCGTTCTGCTAGAGAGGGCTTTTTAGGAAGGTTTGCTAGAGCCTGTGCTCGTTCGCGTGCGGTGCGGGCGGCGAACTCTTTGGATTCTGTGCGGAGTTTCTCAAACTCCTCTACTGTGGGGAATCTGTGTGTGAGGGCAGAACCCTTGGGTTTACAACGACCGACGTAGGAGGCAATAGCCTTGAGTTCCTTCTCCGTGTATTTGTGACTCTGGCCACGTGCGTGCTCTGCGTCGAGTTGATCAAACACAGCCTGAGGTAAGGCGCGATGGATCTGGACTTCTCGACGTGCTTGGTTCAGATCCTTGTGCAAAGGATCTGGACGAGCAGTAAAACGGGAGTGGGATTCTTTCGGCACTAAGAATCAACCACGGAAAGTGAACAAGTTAGCGATCAAGCACGTCAAGACGGACGGCGATGGCTTACTCTCAAACGTAGGGGGGAATAAACTTTTTAAAACTGGGGGACAGGAAGGCTTGATCCAAGCTAAGGGCAGTTGTGCCGGTAGCTGTGTGGTATCTTGACCTAATGTTGCGGAGCGACTGCTGCTATACTGCTAAACCCTAAACAAGGGTGGAGTAGATGATGGTGGAAAAGGAAAGGGATCTCCAACGACAACAACAAGGTCAGAGTCGATGATGAGCAGGCAAGCAGGCACAGAGGCCGGATACTAGCAGTGCAAATGACAGAGTTAATAAGGTATGATACTAAGTTACATGCAGTAACTCACCTAGCAGTGCAAATGACAGAGAGGTCAAGATGCAGAGCTAGGGAGGGTAAGGGCTACTATATATACTGTGGCTGGGTGGTCTGTGCACAAGTTCCCACACTAGGGACTGGAGTAACTGTGGGGCTGGAGTAACAATAGAAACAATAAGGAACCAGGGTAACTGTCAAGGACCAGGGTAGCTGTCAAAGACCAGGGTACGTAGAACAATAGAGCTAGAACAATAAGACAATAGAACAATAGAAACTGGAACAATAGAACAATAGAAACTGGGGGAATCCCTGGGGAATCCCTAACAATAGACGAAAGACAATAGGACAATAAGAACTGGGGGAATCCCTGGGGAATCCCTAACAATGGAAGGAGAACAATAGAACAATAGCCTAGGTTGATCTGGAACCGCTCCAGATTGAGTCTAGGGTTTGGGTCTGGACTATTGATAAATAAGGCAGGATGTCACGTGACCCGGGTTAGGGTTAGGTCCGGTAACACTCCTAGCCGGAAAATAAGCGCTCTAGATAGGCGCCTAAGGCTGTAAACTTGTGACATTTGTTGGAAAAATCCGGTCTCTGTTGGACTATCCATGTCACATCGCTCGGTTTTCATAGGTGCCAGTCGGACTGGAGTGTTCACACTCGACAACAAGGCGAAGAGAAATCGATGTCTGCGACCAGCGTAGACGACATACTCCTGGCCTCCACATCCAAAGCTGAGTCAAATCTTGTAGCCCAACAGCTCAGCTCACACTTCGAGATCACCGACAATGGCCACGTGACGTGGCTATTAGGATGCAAAGTCATGCGAGAAAGAAATCGACAAACACTTCTATTATCCCAGGAGTCGTACATAGACTCCATCTTGCACACGTTCGGAATGGAGCATTGCAACTCCGTGACAACACCTCTACCTCCACACACATCTCTCTCTTCTACCCACTGCCCAACGACCGATGAAGAACGCAACCGCGTGAAGGATCTGCCGTACTGCGCAGTAGTCGGAAAGGCCATGTATCTTGCCACTACCTGCCGACCTGACATTGCCTACGCGGTTTGAGAACTAGCAAAATATATGTCGAACTATGGCGAACAGCACTGGGCCGCGGCGAAACATTTGCTCAGGTACCTACAGGGATCTCGGTCAGTCGGTATACATCTAGGACATCTGGATCATCCGTACCCGATATTCAGAGCGTTCACGGACTCAGACTGGGGGTCAGGAGAGCACAGAAAGTCTGTCTCAGGATATGTCATGATGATGGGGGATTCGCCGATTTCGTGGAGCTCAAAGCAACAGGCGATTGTGGCCCTATCGTCGTGCGAAGCTGAATATCTCGCGTGCACTCATGCTGCGTGCCAAATCTTGTTTATCAGGCAACTCCTCGCGGAACTTGGATATCCGCAACATCATGCCACAACTCTGTTCTGCGACAACAATGGAACCGTCGTGTGTACACACGATCCTCATGGCCACACCCGCATGAAACACCTTGATATTCGAATTCATTTCATTAGAGACTGTGTCAACAAAAAATGGATCGACGTACATCGTGTTCCAGGGAAGGAGAACACAGCCAATATTCTGACAAAATCGCTACCAAGAATTTTGCACGGAAGGGCAATGAAGCTGCTGGGACTCGATGCGGGTCAAGGGGGGGTGTCAGACGGTGACCCGCCCGAGTAACTGGATAAGGAAGATAAGGAGCGAGGGCGGGATACGGAGGCGGGACTTAGGGGCAATTGAATGAGGACAGAATAAGCGCGCTTCGGGAAATATGGTTGTGGACTTGGTACGACGTGCTTTATCGTTCACCATGTCGTACCAGTGTCTTGTTAACACTTTACTTGCCAGTGAGTCGATAGATTTGGTTCGGCCCCTGCAGTGTCACGCTCTTCTAAGCACCCAGACATAGATTGAGTTTCAAAACATCAACTCTCCCTTTTGATCCTACGTGAAACTGACTTATATCACCTTTTAGAGACTAGATACACCTCAGAAAACATTTTTTTACGAAGTCGAAGCCCAGAAAAAGCCCCACCCACCGGACAGAACACAGAGTCACACTCTGTTACTTGTGTGACTTCAGTGCCACAATACCGTGACTTGCCTATTTGAGATGAACCGTGACTAGAGAGATTTCCTACTAGTATATCATACATGTACTCGTGTTTCTGATTATTTTGTCCAGTGTAATACAATCTTCTACTGAGTAGCTTGAAAACGACACTTAGAAAAAAAACTTGCTGTCCGAACTAGTTCGGACTGGTTCGAACTCAGACCGAACCGCGAAGAACTACAGTGCCCCGCGCTCAAAACCGACCTCTTGGCGCCCCATTTTCAACTTTTGTATCTACTACAACATGAGCTTTCCAGACTTACCAAAAACATTTGCAATGCATAACGATGGTGTATAGCTGTCAAGCTCACTCATTACTTTCCCCCCGTTCGACGTTTGAAAATTTCACAGCGCGGAAATTGAGAGTTGCCTGATTTGGAAGGCGTCTAATTACTAAATCGAGTAATACAGCCCCCGAACACTGCACACGACCCCGTGGACCGCTCACCGTGCCCGCCTCAGGTGGGATTGTCGAGCATACCCAGATTCATCATTATACCGTTCGGAATACGTCTGTGTGTGTCAATCAGACGGTCTGGCACAGGTTAAGCAACAGATGAATTGAATGCAGTATGCGGCACGTACCTGACACAGGTTAAGCAACAGATGGTTTGCCCCTGTGCCAGTTCCGACTATATATACACATGGAAAGTGATCGCGGATACTCCGTGTTTGGTATCGCGCTTATAGCACAGTCGCCGACTTCCCGCCTCTCCTTCCTACTCTGTCTGTCGAGGCGGGTCACTCTCTGACAGTGTGAAGTATACTTCTTGACTGCAAACTCAACCTGTCTGTTGTTCAGGCCTTTGCTGGAAAGAAAGGAAACAATGCCTCAACAACGAGAGAAAAGTGAGCTGGTGCAACCGACGCACCTGTATGCATCCATATAGCGCCACGACTTCCAAAAAAAGCACGGATAGTCTTTGTCGTACACAAGTTGAGCAGCTCCGGGAGTAAGTCCTTGCCGGTTTGAAAAGTGTCATCAGCGAGGCACCGGAAACCTGACTCTCCACATTAGCCACAGCATTACAGCAATTGTGCGCGACTCAATCAGAATTGTCGAATTCTTTTCCGCGCAAGAGGCATGGACACTTTTGTGAGGGAGCGGGTCGCTGCAGACCCCAATTAATTTTTTTGGGAAGCAAAATTGAGAATAGACGCCCAAAACTAAAAGAATGCAGATTTACGCTTAGCCTGGCCAGTTTCCTTCCAAATCCGAAAAATCTAAGCTAATCTGACAATTTTTGAGCGCTCCCGACGCATGTCGATTCTTGGCGCGGGGCACTGTAGTTCACGTTGGTCAGGTCCAGTTCTGGTTCAGTTCAGCGCAGCCTCTGTCGGTTCAGGTTCAGGTTCTTTAGGAAGTGTTAAAGAACCGGACTGAACCGGACTTCGGCAACACTAGGAAATTGGCGTCCTTTGATGAATCCCTTTGTGGATTGCCTTTACCAGTTGTACGTGGCCTACTGAACGGCGCAATTTGCGTGAGGAAACATAACCTTGGTCATGACTCCCGCTCGCTCGGAAAACAAGCAAATCTGACCTACTGTCCGCGCCTCGAGGACAGCCTGTGATGTTGAGGGCGAGCCGAAGGTATATAAGATACTGAAAAGGCAGAGTAGAGTCGACATCGTCTTCAGCAGAGGTCGCCGCGACAGCTCGTGGCCGATCATTCTCCAAAGTCGCCGACTTGAAAGAGAAGGGTGCATTCACCTACGAGTTGGACGTCAATGCAGGTCAAGAGGACTTGCACGCTATTGCCGAGGGCATTATCAACGACCACGGGCAGGTCGATTTGTTGTCAATAGTGCTGGTAGGTAGGACATCGCTCTTGGCTGCCTGCTAGTTGAATGACAAAATTGCTTCGCTAGGCTATGTAGACTTGGGCGCTCAAGAGTCTTTGACGTCGGTATCCGCATGTTTTCATCTGGCTGAAATGAGCTACCGACCTCCGAGTACTTTCCTCAAACAAGCAGAGGTCACCGCGCAGTTCAAATGCGCATCCTTCTGAACCCCGCTAAAAAGTGCTTCTCTCATGTATTTTGACAGCACAAATGTGTTCGCGCCGCTGGACATTAATCGCGCCTTCCTTCCGTACATGCGAGAACGCAGGACGGGCACGATCGTTTAGATTGGTTCTATCGGTGGTTGGGATTGGATTAATTTTAGTTACCCTTTTATCCATTCACTAGGAGCGACTGAAATTTCATAGATCCGTCGAGATGATCAGTGTGTACTGTGCAACGAAGCACGCAGTCCGAGGTTCGTTTCGGCGCTTTTCTTTCAGCAGATTTACTGACAGGATGAATTAGCACTCTCTGTTGGTGTTGAACGCGAGATCTCTCCTATTGGCCTCCGCAATGTTTGCTTCGAGCCACGCCGTTTCCGCACGAACGTCCTCACCGCTGACAACTGAGGAAACGGAAACGCTTCGTATCTCGGCATACGATGATATATCTGAAGCATCCATCAAATACTTTGAGCGTAAGATCTTCATGAGATTTCTTGAAGTACTTACCACTACATTCTAAATCTAAACCCTCACATGTGCCAGCGGAACCGAGCGTGGGGCACCCGCAAAGGCCGCTGAGGTCATGGTAGACGTCGTCTGCCACGAAGGCGTTGCAGCTGGCAAAGAAATCCCGCCGTACATTGCACTTGGTAGCGACGCGTACGGGTACGTTTCAGATGGTTTGAGCGAGGCGAAGACGAGATCGACAGCTGCAGCACTGAATTCTCGCCGGTTGATGCCTGAGGCCTGAGGACAATTCAAAGAATCCAGAGAGAGCCGCAGTAAGTTGTCTATAGTAAAGCTGTGATAGTCGCGACGGCGATAGACTTGCTCAGGGGTATAGCTCCTGTTCATCAGGGACAAGGTGCAGCACTCTAGGTTTCACTAAAGAAAACATGGGTTTCACTGAGTCTTGGCAATATTGGCAGCTATAAGCAAGCTTATGCAGGACCTTCCTGGACTGATAATATTCCACCCTGCGTAATTGTGGAGTTGCTCAATAGAGCCAAGAGACAATATTGCTGTTCAACTTGCCTGACAAGCTGAGGCAACAAATGAAAGTGTGAATCTGAGTCCGGGTCTAGACGAAATGTCACAGTCACAGTGGCCTAGATTTTTATCTATTGGCTTACACTTACTTACTGATCTTTACTACTGTACCGTGACATCGTGACTTGATTGGATCTAGCTGGATCTCGATCGGGAAGGTGTCGTAGATCGTCCAGCTCCTCCATGTTTTCGCTTCTAGACACGCACCACCGTACAGCCTTGTCGCCCCGGCAATAAAATGACAAGGACCCTCCTCGACGCAACTGCGGTTGCTTTCATCCCTCCTTCTCTCCTTCACATCACCTGCGATGTTCACCATCTCGCTCAGCTCTCATGGTCGTTCGCTCTCTGCCACCCCTCTTTTGCCAGAGAAGACAGTTGGTGTTGTTCCCGCTAGTTACCCTCAAAGTCGGAATATTCTGCATATCATTCGACGTCGCAACTTCGTTCTTCTGATTCTCGGTGTCATTTCTCTTGTGCTGACGGCGTCCCAGCTGACGAGAAGCAGTCAACTGTCGTTGGCACCACTCGAGGTGTACGAACACTCACAGCAAGTCATGCACAACGCAACCCTCTCAAATAGCACAGACCCCCAAGACAGGCAGTCCAACTTCTCCGCAGACGACAACGCCCTTGTCGTGCGACATCCACCTTGGGTCTTGGGCCCGCCGACACAAAAGTTCCGCGATAACCTCCGAAAGGAGAGGAAATACATCACATCATGGTACGCAGCAGGCTGGAGTACGTTTCGCAGCGCATTCTTATCGCTTTGCGTCATGTTCATTGACCTTGGCATTGTCTTGTGCAGATAACGACGTTATGACGATGATGAACCTCATTTACCTTGCCAAGATAACCGACCGTGTCCCTATCATCCCTACTTTCACTCCGTCTTGGCATATCGGAGGCGATGCACCCGGGATCAGTTTCGGAGAGATATTCGATGTGCCGAGGTTCATTGAGGAAGCTGGCATTGAGCTGTTGGAGTGGCGCGACGTGAAGGATTCGAAGAGTGAGGAGGTTGAGGATATTGGATGCTGGAGTGTTTGGCAGGCGGTACAGAAGTCTGAGGATCAACCACGAGGCAGCGACGTGCCGAAATGGCTCAATCTTGGTACGCACATTATTACTGATACTGACCAAACGTGTTGACATTCGGCTGAACGGCTCACTGGTAGATGTTGCGTATACAAAAGCACCGGATTGGATCAAGATCTTGCCCGGAAATGACCATGATAGGGGAAGCTCGTTTTGGGGACTCGCAAGGCTTGCGTTCTCTCGGGACCGAGGTTTGAACCTCAGACACGACGTCCTTGCTTCGCCGCTGCACGGCGCTGTCGTCGATCCGGATGAGCAGCTGTTGTGCTACGACTACTTGTATTATGTGGGTAGCCACGAGGTACGCTCTTTATTACTGTGATGTCGTTCTGAGTGCTCATGGAATCTCAGTGGCTCGAGTATGACTACGAGTACTCTCCAGGGTGGCGCTACGTTGGGACACACCTTCATTGGACGAAACACATCAGGGACCTTGCTGAACAATACGTTAACCGCGCGCTTGGCCAACCAGTAGACCAACCTGCACCACCTGTAAGCCAATGTTTCAGTCTCCATTGTCACTCTTACCCATCACATCACAGTACATTTCCATTCACGTCCGTCATGGCGATTTTTTGGAGTGGTGCGATTGGCAAAACAAGGATACGAAAGATTGCTTTGCCCCTTTGTCCGCGATTGCTCGACGGGTTCAGTAAGTTGTATTACGTGGTATTTATTGCTGTGCTAATTGTGACGCGTCTCACTCCCCACAGAGAAGTGCAAGAAGAGATTCTAGAACGCCATGGCATCAGCATCCCAACGAAGCATGTCATCATGACCAGCGACGAGGTTGATGAGACCTGGTGGGCCGAAGTGGAGGCATACGGGTGGAAGAGGATTGATCATACAGCGCTGCGAACAGTAGAGCGATACACAAGATGGTAAGCAGTTGAAAATTTATTTCTGCGCATGTTGTGCTTATAACTCATCGTCTCCTAGGCATCCACTGGTGATAGATTCAGCAATTCAGTCCAATGGCCTCGGGTTCGTTGGGACCGACAGGTCGACGTTTTCTACGCTCTCTCGTCGCAGGGTCATGGACTGGCACGATGGCGCCGTTCGGATGGTGAAGTGGGGGTGGAAAGGCGCTGATGACCACTAGATGCTGGTTCAGTGCACTTCCTCCGCTATGCACTCGACGTGTCAGGGACAGTTCATCTACAGTACGCTTTAGGTCTTGACCATTTCGCTTATATAGGATTGAAGAATAGATGTCACAGCAGTCACTTACAGTCTTCATAGAGCTTAGAATTGCATGTTGGACTTTTTTGGGGTTTCAGCATGTCCGGAAATGACTCACACACGTAATAGATATCTCATAGCCAAAGACAGTCGTGTGAAACCGTAACGTTGTGGTGCACTTACTCGAATGACAGCTTCCAATTACTGTGACAGGCAGAACAGAGGCTCTCGCGTCACGGTGTGATATTTGCAGGCGAATTGTGGCCTGGCCATGCGTCGAATGGATGGCGCTGACACGTTGCGCTTCATAATACTGGTCTTGTCCTTAGACACCTGGTTCACTTTCCTCCTAATGCAGGAGACAGGAGACAAAGGAAAGAAGGACGCCACTGTTCTTACTCAACTTCCTATTGTGGTACTACAGCTTCCCATCGACTGGTTGTGACTCAGCACGGTTACAACGCGTAATGCCACTGTTGGACTCATTATTTCCATGATATTGCAACGTCGAGATCAAAGCTCTTCACGCAATCCGCAGGCGATGTTGGTTCTATACAACGCCGCTACCTGTGCGGTGGCCGCGTAGCACTGCTTTTGTGCTCACTGACGTCTCCCGGATCCCTATACTTCTAGGTTGTCTATAGCACACTCATTCGAACGGCCCAAAAGGATCATAGTGGAGGCCGTGACTGTATGATTATACTCTGCCGCTGACTTGAACTTCATCGTGGTTGTTTCAAAATCCCCGGAGTATGCTCCCTGCTCGACATCGTCGACCAGTGAGTGCTCAAACGGGAACGGTCCTTTTTTCTAATCATGACGTTTTCTGGGGCTTCACTGCAGGTTTGGACCGGACTACAGACGCAATTCTGTTGAGGACTTTACTCGTCTGGCTTTTGGACACAACGATTCTCTGCTCAATGTCGTATCGGTCAAGGAGAGTCGGATTCACACTATGTGGGGCGAGGAAGTGAGTCACCATCGCGAACGTTGTTTGAGCAGAGCAGATACATGAGCTTCAATGTTTCGCTCGCACAGGCGGAAGGATACAACCTCAACCTGTTTTCTGACATCTTGCCCCCAACCATAGGTAGGCGCATGGCAGCCTTCCAGGTTTGGGACGCGCTTCTGCATCGTAAGTCTAGTTTCGCACTCTGTACAAGCGAACAAGACGTAAACTGACGATATGGAAGGGTCGGCCTTTCACTAGCACTATGCAAGAGGCGATGATGGCGGTGGCGATGCTATCACAGAAGTACGACTGCCAGCTCGTGGACTCAGCATACGAACTCGAGCTCGTGCAAGCGCTGAGCGTGAAGCCGAGAATTTGCTTGCATCCACGTGGCTCCCGGTGTGCGTGGACTGTCTTGTGCTGCGGCACAGTGTTGGCCAATGTTCTTCTCGTTCAGATACTTACATTCTTGCTCAGCAAGTGTTCTCGCATGTTTGAGGGGTTCCGACGAGTTTTCCTAAATGTGAGTTATCCTTCTGATCGCTTCTCAGCATGCAGTTGTGACAGATTCCAAGCAAGGCAGGTATTGCCTCATCCATTCCCAAAGGTGTGGGGAGAGGGGGTCGTGGCAGTTATAAATAGAGAGACCCTCCTGGTCTTCAATCACGCATTTCTTCGCTCCCGACGTTCACTATCCTACAAGGTACTATGTCTACTCCCATCCCCGTGCCTCCCTACCTTCCAGTTATTGGTCACGTAGTTCAAATGGACCTCGAAACGCCTTTGAAAACAATACGAGGATGGGGCGAAGCTCACGGAGAGATATTCCAGGTCTACGTGCTTGGTTAGTGAGACTACGCAGGCCGTAGTTGCTCACCGTTAGCTCACCATGCATACCCAGGAAACACACAGGTATGGGTTACCTCCGCCGAGCTGTGCGGCGAGGTGTCCGACGATCAGAGGTTTAGCAAGCTTATCAGTGGCCCCCTCGAGGAACTTCGAGCTCTTGTCGGCGATAGTTTATTCACTGTGAGTTACAGCTCATAAAATACAATGCTCCCGTATTCATCACACTTTGATGTGCAAGGCCACGAAGGACGAGCCCAATTGGGGTATCGCTCGTACGCACTGCTTGCATACATGGGAAGAGCTGATGCATCGACTGATCATGACTTGTGTTCTGCATCTTTAATCTAGACCGCCTGCTCCAGCCGAGCTTCAAAACCAGTGAGGTGAAGAACATGTTTCCGGACATGCTCGATATTGCCTCGCAGTTGATTCTGAAATGGGACAGGTCAGGTTTTCGTTATCTACCATCCAGCATTTGGCGCTATAGCGATGATCTTCGACAAGCATAGGTTTGGGCCCGAATATCGAATTGATGTTTGCGAGGACTTTACCCGTCTAGCTCTGGACACATTGGCGCTTTGCTCAATGTCATATCGGTGATTTTGCCATGTTCGTTTTGGGGTTGCTTGGTGTGGTCGCTAACCCTACCTCAATAGGTACAACTCGTTTTATAGAGTGCGTTCTCCTCTAAGGCGTACAGAAAATGTTAGGCTGATGACTAAATGTAGGACGAGAACCATCCCTTCGTACAAGCGATGTTCGATTTCCTGACGCAAGCCAGCCAAAGATCGAGACGACCCAAGATATTAGCCGACTATATTTACAAGCGTAGCTACGATAAATGGCAAGAAGATATGAAGTGCATGGCTGACCTTGCCCAGAGCAGTACGTCATGCAATAGCCATGTCACTCTCTTTAGAAAAACTGACGGATGCTTTGGCTCACGTTGAAAGTTCTCGACAAACGTCGAGCTCACCCTATCGACAAACCAGACCTGTTGAACGTGATGCTCCTGAACAAGGATACGAAGACCGGGCAGAACCTTTCAGATCTCTCTATCATTCAGAATGTGAGTGACGGCTCTGTAGATACCAGCCAAAATCTCATCAATGCCTGGTAAATACAGCTCATCACGTTCTTGGTCGCTGGTGAGTGCAGTACCCCTTTCATATCATGACAGCTCTAATTGAGGGGTTGCAGGGCACGAGACGACTGCAGGTACGGTGACATGGTCAAATTTGCACTTTCACGCAAAAACACTCCATTTTCAGGGTTGCTCGGCTTCTGTCTCTTTTTCCTGATCAAGCACCCCGACGCGATGCGCAAAGCGCAAGCTGAGGTAGACGAAGTACTGGGCGACCAACAAATCCAAGCCGAAGACATGGCCAAGTTTACTTACATCACAGGTAACCCCTTGTTCCCGCATTCTCAGAAGAATGAGATACATCGCTTACACTCCTCTGCAAGCTGTTTTGAGAGAATCCCTCCGTCTCGGTCCTACCATACCTGCTAGGCAAGTTTATAGCAGAGAAGATACAACTCTTTGCAACGGCAAATACTTCTTGCCCAAAGGGCAGAAGGTATTGATTCACATTGAGCAGGTGCACAGAGATAAGACTGTGTGGGGTGAAGATGTAAGTTGGTTGTGGATGTCAATTGCTTTCAGAGTCCACCCTTCACTTGCTCATATTCTTCGGACTGACAGGCAGACGAGTTCAAACCCGAGAGGATGCTCGATGGAAAGTTTGAAGCGCTCCCGGTATGTTCTCTGTCGCCTGTTCTGCCTGCGGACCAGTTCTAAACACAACCTCGTATTTCCATCGATACGTAGCCGGGCGCATGGCAGCCGTTTGGCTTTGGCTCGCGCGTATGCATCGTAAGTTCCCATTATTGCCGTATCCCCACCGAGACAGGACACGTCGTATCGGCGCACACAGCTCCATTCTGACTATATAGCTACCATGGTTGCCCACATTTTCTGAACGGTTTTTGCATCGACAGGGTCGGCCGTTTGCCATGCAAGAAGCGACGATAGCGGTGGCGATGATACTGCAGAAGTTTGACTGTCACCTTGCAGACCCGGATTACGAGCTTGACATTGTGCAAAGGTTGACCACCAAGCCGAAGGATTTGTATGTCCATGCCGTCCCGCGAGCAAGGAAGCTGTTCGACTAGGTCTGCTGGAGTGTTATGATGCTGCGGGGTAGAAGTCGCTGTGGTGATTTAGAATAGATGACGGTGTCTGAAATGCGAATGAGCCATGGTATACATCGATTTCGTTGGCCACGTACCACAAATCGCAGTTTGACTCAGACGAGGGATCTGAATAATCCGATGCACGCCAGTGAACACCATAAATTAGGAAACAGAGAAGGACGTGGATATGAGCGTACAGATAGAGCCATCGACAAGGTCGAGTAGGTATGATTTTGCGACGCATGTACAAACACACATGAACATACGACAGGTGCATGTTTTCGAGACAAGTATGTCCGCAAATGTACTCGCTGCCAGTACTCAGTCATCAATCAGTCGCACCAGCGAAAGTATAGAAATGGGTTCATTAGACTTGGCGAACAAAGTCAGCAAAGCAGAGCATCTGGTGAAGTATTCATACTGACAGTATCAATACTCGATCAGATGCTCTGCTTTGCGACAGAGCACAAGAAAATACAAATAAAGGTTTATGTACATGCGCGTTTCGCATTTCCCACAGAAGAAAGAGACCTCCCTCCCATGACCCTCGCTCTCATTCGAGGTCCCTAAGACCATTTCCGACATTCTCCACGGGTATCCGAGGCATGAGGCCCGGACGCGACCCAGTTGACCACGAACCGTGGCGACTTCACCCACCAGTAGGCGATTATCGGCCACAGCCACAGCAGATGCCTCTAGGGGAAGGTACCATGCGACAGGACATCCTTTCCGACATTCTCCACGGGTATCCGAGGCCTGAGGCCCGGACGCGAACCAGTTGATCACGAACCGTGGCGACTTCACCCACCAGTAGGCGATTATCAGCCACAGCCACAGCAGATGCCTCTAGGGGAAGGTACCATGCGACAGGACGTCCAGCAAGCAGCTCAAAGCCAAAGGCGCCGAATCCCACGCGCCAGCAACCCGTTACACACTCACTGACGAGCAGTTCAGGGCAATGCTAGGCTCTGTATGGGGGCAAGCTGCGGTGCGTCGCGAGGAGCTGGCGCAGCGTCGGTCGAGGGCTTGAGTCTAGCTTGCTCGGACGATAGCTTGTTGTGTTGGTTGAGTCTGTGACATCAACCCACGGCCATATCCGACAATCTCCACGGCTAGGGGCCCTCGCCATCAACGTAAAGCTGGGCTACACATTCCATGCCGTCCAATGATACGGTCCAGAGCGGCTTCCGCAATAGGCTCGCCAAGTTCCGCACACGAAACAGTGAAGGAACTGCAAGGACAAACTCATGTCAGCGTGCATTCTACAATGCCTCAAAGAGAGCTAAGAACTAACCTTGTAGCCGGGCCCAACAGAGCGTGATCAACGTTCCGGAGTGCTTATGCCGGCGTGAGATCCAGGAATTAAAAAAAAAATCGCCCAGGAGGTGCTGCGTCTGCATCTCAAGCTTGTCGAACTTCGCGAGCGCACTTGAGAATGAGAGGGATGAGTCGATGTCGATCTGCGTAGCCCAGACAGCTTTACTAACAGAAGACGCCTTCTTCGGTGTTGCTGATCTTGAAACGAGTTCGAGCTGTTGATACTGGGTTGAGTGTGCTTGACGAGGTTTGTGAGCGAAATTCCGAGACGGAGCCATGAAAGATAGCGCGATTGACGAGCGACAGTGCCTATGAGGTAGTTTGGCAGGAGTTAGGGTGTGTTGTTGGTAGACTAAAGGCGAGGAAACCTACCCTCTTTATACGCTTTCGTGCTATACCTTCTCGGCGTGCATCTGCTGGCCATACTGCGTAACTCGCATTTGTTTATTCAGAGTCTCAACTTTGTGGCCAACGAAAGGCACGACGAAAGCGCCAGTACATGCAAAAACTGAGTGAACGGAAGCTATGTAAAGAGCAAAACGCACCCATGCTCGACCTGCATCACAGCGTTGGCCAAAGCGTATTGGCCACCGACACTTTGACGTTTGGACTTTGATGGGGGGGAGGGGGGGCAACAATAGTACATCGAGAACAGGCGCATTCATGGTGATAGCATGTATTGAACATGTGTTCAACGATGCTACGTTGGGACCTTCGGTTGCTGCGCTGTTGGCCCCTTCGTGGCTTGATGAGCTCCGGTAGGCTGAGACCGTAGTAACCTCACCTACGATGCATGGTACATGACAACAGAAATCTTGTTGTGTTGTCGCGCGACTGAAATGATGAGGTACCGAAGAGGACGGCGTGGGCCAAGGCATAGCGAGGCGAATATGTAGGGGGTCTAGCAATGACGACTGGAAGGGAGAGTGAAGAGGAGCGAGATTGATCGTCTTAACGAACCAAGATTTTTGATAGAGAACAATAATGTCTTGGAGGTAGATTGCACATCCCGATAGGCATGCCCTTTGGCAAAAGCCGACGATATCTACGTGGCAACTTTGAATGCATATAGGCGAATTAAGGGTTTCGCAAAGTGCACGCGGTTGTCGGCAGATGCATAGTCCGTGCTAGACCGCCGCATAGAGTGAGTAATAATTAGAACGAAGCACACAAACGCACATACAGACTAATCATTGCCGATATTAGGGCAACTATTCATAACGCTGTTGCTCAAATTTGTGCGACGAGTTATAGCTAGTTCTTGCAGTAGCAGATGAGGATGAGGGAAACTACATAGTTGATGTCAGCTTTCAGATACTATCAATAGCTCAGAAACGCACCCTGCGCACATATCGCTGCAGTAGTATGCCCGCTGTTCACGGCATCAAATGTATCATCCTTTCGTGAGGCATACGGAGAGAGTCGACGCAGATGAAAGACGACCAATACAGCAACAGGTGTACATGGCTTAGGCCGTGGTCCTACCATGTTAGAGCCTGAGTCGTTAACAAGATCCACGAGCGTCTGTGATTACAGTAATACCCTGTCACGGCCCGGGTCACGTTTTCGAAGTCCGACTTCGACTGAGCATGGTTGATCTACAGCATTTGCAAGTTCAAGGCTGGACTCTCGCTGGACTCTCGCTCAGATTCTGACATCGTGCTGGACGTTCAGCAAGTGTTTTCGACGGCAAATTCGTCACTTCACTGCAAGCATACCTCGAGGGCTTCCGATGAAAATACCCTGAAAGTAAGTTAGCCGTCTGGTCGATTCTTAGCCAGTACTGCCAACCTAACAAGCCATCTAGGTCTTGCTCATCGGTTTTCAAGATATGGGGCAAAGGTGCTGTGGCAGCTTCATATAGAGACGCCCTCTCGATCTTCAAGCTTCAATCCTCGCGTGTCTTCGCTGCCGGCGTTCACTCTCCTGCAAGGTGCTATGTCTACTCGTATACCCGTGCCTGCCTACCGTTGTGAACCTGGACACTGTAACTCGCTGTATCTGTTCTGCTATGATGACTATTTCTTTCACCATGCTGGCGCTGTATTATTAATTAGCTGATGTTCTCGCCATTGCGCTGTTCAATCCATTGCCATTGTTGCTATGCACCCTAATGCGAGAACTACTGCCTTGAAAGCATTGCATTGATGTGTATGACAATATAAACTACCGGCGGCGAGATTATCTTGCAATATAAACTACCGGCGGCGAGATTATCTTGCAATGTAAACTATGGGCGGAGACATTAAAATGTATTACCATGCAAGTTAAAGTGGCCCGCGGACCATTATCGCGGGTGCCGGGTGTTTATAACTTTCCAGGTACAGAGATTGTGTGGGATAAAGTTTGCTCAATGTTATATTGTAATGCTCGGGTTTACAGTGGTAGGTATTGTGCGATAACGTTTTGTTTATTTACGAGATGACTTGCTGGTTCTCGGTCACGTCTTTCAAGCTGAACTCGAAACGCATTTAGGACGATTTGAGCATGGAGCGAAGTCCATGAAAAGATATTCCAGATCTACGTGCTCGGTCAGTGATACTGCGCAGACCATTGTTGCTTACCGTTAGCTCACCGTGTATACCCAGGAAACACCAGGAAACACCAGGTATGGGTTATCTCCGCCAAGATGTGCGACGAGATGTGCGACGATCAGAGATTTAGCGAACATGTCGGTGGCCCCCTCGAGCAACCTTGTCGGTGATGGAATATTTACTGTAAGTTACAGCTCATGCAATACAATGTTTTCTTACAACACAGGTCACTCTCGTTCCCGTTTTCTCAGCACCTCTTTAACACACGGTACTCCTCTGTAAGCTGATTTGCGAGAATCGCTCCGTCTCGGCTCTACCGTACCTGCCAGGCAAGTTTATAGCAGAGAAGAGACCACTCTAAAGCAGACTAGAGACCACTCTTGGTAACGGCAAATACTTCTTGCCCAAAGGGCAGCAGATATTGATCCATCTTGAGCAGGTACACAGAGATAAGACTGTGTGGGGTGAGTTGTCGTGCAATCTTGTCCGCTTCCAGAGTTTGGCCTTGATTTCGCTCATGCTCGTGACACTGACGGGCAGACGAGTTCAAACCCGAGAGGATGCTCGTGGGAAAGTGCGAAGCGCTCCCGGTATGTTCTCTGTTGCCTGTTCTGCCTGCGGTCCAGATCTGAACACAGCCTCGTACTTCCATCGATGTGCGGCCGGGCGCATGGCAGCCGTTCAGCTGTGGCTCGCGCGTATACATTGTAGGTCCCTGTTCTTACCGTATCAACACCGAGACAGGATGCTTCGTATCGGCTCATACTATGCTTTAGGTACTGTTCGTAAACGCCTGATTTTACGAACACTGCTTCTTTCAACTCTTGTGCACCTCCAAAAATTCTGAGTATACTGCATGTAATTAAGGACTTCTAAATAGGGCTTTTGACGTGAAAGAAGTATTTTATTTGTCAGACGTGGAGTTGCTGAAGACGATGCAGTGAGTTTCTGGGCTCTCCTTGGACTGATGGGAAAAGATTCTGGCTGATGCACTGGATATTTTTCAAAATACTTGGTGAAGCGAAGTGACCAAATTCACATGAGAATCTGCTCCAGCAGCCCGATTACTCAAAGTACACGTGCATAGTGGCTTTTACGAGCAATGTAGAACGATGCGTGACTTCGCACAGAGCGCGTTTCAAACTCCGCTGAGACGCATATTGCAGCCTCGTCGTAAAAGTGTTGATGGCAGCACTACATATAGTAAGTCTTGATAATCTGCCGCCTCGAGCCGGTGTGACTAACCGTGACATTTTTACGAACACCCCATGTCTTTTATGCCCTTCGCCGGCATCCTGCCGTAGCCCTCTCTTCCTCTCTAAACTGGCTGAAAAAATTACAGTGTGTTAGACAGATGCACAGGTATACGTCCATGTACTTTTTCCTTTTTCCAGCCGAGTATTCTCAGCGCAATGGGCTGAGCGCCGAAGTTTTACGAACAGTACCTAAAGCATAGTAACGCTCTACTTTTACCGCCATGGTTGACACAATCTGATCGGTTTTACTTTGACAGCGTCGACCGTCCGCCACGCAAAAATCGACAATAGCGGTAGCGATGATACTGCAGAAGTCTGACTGTCACCTTTCACACCCAGATTATGAGCTTGACATCGTGCAGACGTTGGCCGCAAGGCCGAAGGATTTGTTTGTTCAAGCTGTCCCTCGAGCAAGAAAGCTTGTCGACTAAGCTTGCTTAATTATAGTGATGCTGCAGCGTAGATGCGGAAATGGTGTATTCAAATAGTCAACAATGGTATTGAAATAGTGTTAGAATGTGAACGAGCATTGATACGCATCGGATTTGTTGGCCACACACTACCAGTCGGAGGTGGACTGAGACGAGGGATCTGATGCAAACTGGAACGCATGACATTGAACCGCACAACCAGGACGCGGAGACACGAGCGTACAGATGGTGATATGGACAAGCTTATATAGAATGCGATAGACGTACACAGACTCAGCTCAGAATAGCTTACACAGATAGTCCTATGTGTACAACCGAAGTGCCAGTGTGTCGCTGAGATAAGTCACTCAGTTCTAGGAGAAAGACTCAGTGCCAGGTCACACCAGCGTAATAACATAGAACTCTTCATTCAGGATAGACTCGGCCCAAAGTCAGCAAAGCAGAGCATCTGATTGAGTATTTCTACTGGCAGTGAATACCGGCAGTGTAAATACTCAATCAGATGCTCTGCTTTCCGACGAAGCGCAACGAAATACAAACAGATGTTATGTACGAGCGATTTCCCCCACCACAAGCCTTGCCCTCCTCCGAAGTCCCTGAGACCATATCCGACATTTTCCACGACTATCTGATACCGAAGGCACGGGCGCAGACCAGTTGTATCTCATGCAACACCATGCCGCCACACCAATTCACGAGCAGTCCCGGGCAATGCCAAATTACGTTCTGTATAAGCTGCAATGTGTCACAGGCAGCTGGGCTCCTCTTCATCACCATACCCAACATTCTCCACGGCTATTTTAGGCCCGAGTCCACGATGGACTGAGCAAGGCTCGACAGAAGCGGCTGTTGATGGCCACGGCGCGCCACAGTGTTTCGAAAGTCGGGATGACGAAATCGAGGGGATTGGCGATGTCGGGGACCCAGGCATGAAGATACGTGTTCATAGCAGGGAGAAGGTGGGAAGGAAGGTCATCTTGGGTCTTAGATAACTGCCACAGCCTGCTGATGCCATGCACCATGAGCACAATACCGCGGCCATTGGGTTACGCAGCAGGTACTTGAAAGAGGGTGTGTAGCACGACCTTCAAGACTCTATGCTGGACGAAGAGATCGAATCCAGGAGCTTCTTCGAGTTCCGAAGAGTGGCTCGCCCAGGAGGTGCTGCGTCTGCATCACAAGCGTGTTGAACTTCGCGAGCGCGGTTGAGAATGAGGGGAACAAGCCGATGTCGACGTGGGTAGCCGAGGAAGGTTTGCTGGCAGCAGAAGCTTTGCTCGCCGCTGTTGTGATTGACATGAGGTCGAAGTGTTGGTACTGGGTTGGGTGTACTTAACAAGGTTTGCAGGCGGAAGTTCGAGACAGAGCCGTGGTTAATAGCGCAGTTGACGAGCGACAGTGCCTATGAGGTAGTTTGGCAGGAGTCAGGGTGTGTTGTTGGCAGACTGAAGGCGAAAACCCTACCCACTTTATACGCTTTTGTGCTATACCTTCTCGGTGCGCATCTGCTGGCCGTGCTGTGCGACTTGCACTGGTGTACTTTGAGTCTCAACTTTGAGGCCAACGAAAGGCACGGCGGACGCGCTAGTAAATGCAGCAAGTGAGCGAACGGAAGCTGTGCCAAGAGCAAAACGCACCCAAAAAATGCTCAACTTGCATCACAGCAATGGCCAAAGCGAATTGGCCATCGACGCTGTGAGTTTTGGACTTCAGCGGGAGGCCAACAATGGTCCATCGAGAACGAACATATCCATGGCCATGACACGTATCCAACACGTGCTCAACGGTGCGCTGGAATCTAAGGTCGCTGTTTTTTTGGCCCTCCGTGTTTTGATGGGCCCCGATCTGCTGAGAATGTAGCAGCCTCGCCTACGATGCACGATCCATGACAACAAAATCTTGCTGTTTTTTGCTGCCCGAGTTGTAAGGTGAGGTGCGGAAGAAAGGGAGAGCGTGGGCGAAGGCATAGCAAGGCAAATATACAGGCGGTCGAGCAGTGACGGCCGAAAGGGACTCGGAGAGTACACCAGCACTCGAGCGAGCGACGTTGGTCGCCATTACAAATCGAAGTGTATAATAGAGAACAATTATATCTGGGAGGCAGATTGCGCTTCCCGACAGGCCGCCACGTTTGGCAATGCCCGACGAAATAGACGTGTCAATTGCCCATGTCGCTTGCAAAGTGCACGCGGTTGCGAGAAATGCACGGTGCGTGCTAGACCACATAGAGACGGCAGCAAGTCAAGAGGAAAATTACGAATCGCACAAACGCATGAACAGACTAATCATTGCTGAGAGTGGGGAAACAGATCAGAGTACTGTTGTTCAGGCTGGTTCGTCACCTAGTCCTTGCGGTAGAAGATGAGAAACTAGTGAAGATCGCTGTCAGCTTTCAGATATCTTCGATAGCTTAGAAACGCACCCTTGGACTCCTGACTACGCATAGAGCTGCCCATTGCGCTGTTCAGAGCCTTCAGGCATATCAACATCTCATTGCAGACACTTCGTAATTCAAATTGGCATCCTTTCGTAGGGCCTGAGGAGGAAGTCAACATAACAGACGACGAATACCAGCGGTCGTCCCAAGTTGAGTATTGAACCAGAGTCGTTACCAGCAGTGTCGATCATGAGGATCCACGAGCGTCTGTGGTTAATACCGTATTACGATTTTAAAGTCCGACTTCGACGTGGCTACTAACAAGAAAATGAAAGCACTATCAATCATCTGTACTGTAGCTGCCAATAAGTGGACGAGATGAGATGCACTCGAGTTGTGAGTATTGCGCTGCCGACATACACGGGACTCTTTGATCATTGCTGAACAGATGTTATTACGACGACCAAGTCAAGGCTGTCCATGTACGGCAGGCGGCCCCACGACGTCAAGTAATAACAAGTACAACGTGCTAGCCTAGCACTACTTTCGGGTCCAAGCAGCAACACATGCGTAATATTACAGGGTCGAGCTGTCTGCAAGGATTTCGTTACAGTTCTATCTGCCATATCAATACCCGCTGTCGCCGTCGGCAGAACGCTCGCAGCCTCAAAACCCCATGCCGCCCAACTTGAAGCTCAACCTTGTCCCCGCCCTTTTCTGACGTCGTCTCCCTCAACGCCAGCATGGAAAACGAAACAGGTCGCCATCGCACCCAGTCGACGAGGCCATTGCTACAATACGTCGACGAAACACCTCCTCCAACACCGCTCCCGAATATCTATCGCTTCCAGCCTCGCGAGGCGAAGATTACCTGCAAACTCCACCCTTTACTGGTATTCTTTGGCAGTTGTCTTGTTTTTGTCGGCCTTTTCACAACATGGCTAGCTCAAAACATAGACTTTCATACTGTCGACCTTCCCAACCCATCCCCTCGTGCTATAGTCGTAAATGAACCCACTGAACTTTACGATGACGGACGCAGGAATCACTCGGAAGAGCATGTCGTCCCGAAACCTACCGTTGAACCAACGCCCTACTCGCCGCTAGTATTGGGCGCTCCGACTGAAAGTTTTCGTGACAACCTAAGACCGGACATGCAGTACATCACGTCCTGGCTGGATGCTGGATGGAGTGCGTATTCTCTCAATCAATATTATGCGTGCATTTGACAACTAGCATGATAGACAACGACGTCATGACTTACATGAACCTCATCTACCTCGGTCACATCACAGACCGCGTACCCGTCCTTGCCGCCTTCACACCCTCTTTCCACATTGGACAAGAGTCGCCCATCATTGGCTTCAGCGAAGTGTTCGACGTTCCCAGATTTATCTCAGACTCTGGCATCCCTGTTCTCGAATGGTCAGAGGTGAAAGACCCCGGCAGCGAGCTCATAGACGAGATCGGGTGCTGGAACGTTTGGGAGTCCGTGCAGTACGAGGACCACAGGCCAAGACGCAGTGACGTGCCAAATTGGCTCGGTCTCGGTCAGTGCTCTTCTCATCTCATCACGCGCTACCCGAACTGTGTTTTTGAATCTTTGAACAGACATTTCGTACACGAAAACTCCAGAATGGATCAAGATGATGCCTAATTATGAGCACGACAAAGGCGCCTCGTTCTGGGCACTTGCGAGATTGGCGTACCCAGAGGACCGGAGCAGTCACCTCAGAGATGATGTGCTTCCCTCCCCACTGCTCCACGCTGTTTTGCCCCCGGATGAGCATTTGCTATGCTACGACTATTTGTACTACGTCGGAGCGCATCAGGTAAGGTACTCTGACGTGGGGTATTATGATGAAGCTCATATGTAGCACGTCTTCATTGCTTAGATGATGGAATACGAATACACGTACGCACCTGCGTGGCGTTACGTCGGCAAACATTTGCGTTGGACGGAGCGCCTCGAGAACATTGCGGCTTCTTACGTTCGAGAGGCGCTGTCTTTGGGTGCTCACAGTAATATACCTCCCGTGAGCTATCATTCATTCATACTCAATGTCTGACGTGCGAACGTCCGCAGTATATCTCAATTCACGTCCGCCACGGAGACTTTGGTAATTGGTGCTGGGACGCTGAACTTCCAGAAGACTGTTTCGCGCCATTGTCCGTCATAGCTCGCAGAGTAAGGTACGTTCTACAATTCCTCTCTCGCCCTTCCTGTGCATCATACAATGCGCAAAGTACTGCTCTGATCACTATCTTCCTTAACTTTTGGCCATGCTGCAGGGAAGTCCGGACCGAGCTGTTCCTGCAAAAGGGTATCGACGTGCCCATGTCTCGCGTGATCATGACAAGCGACGAGACAGACGAAACATGGTGGGACGCGGTCGCTGCGTTAGGATGGGCCAGGGTTGACCACGAAAAGATGCACACCGAAAACAAGTTCGGCAAATGGTTAGTAATACCCGCGCGCTCTCTCTCTCTGCTCCAGCTGACCCTTGACGCTGGTGCTGTTATAGGTACCCCATTATCCTGGACGCAATCATTCAATCAAACAGCATCGGTTTTGTCGGCACAGACAGGTCGACGTTCTCGATGCTCTCGAAGCGTCGGGTGGTGGAATGGCACGGAGGTGTCGCTCAGATGGTCAAGTGGGGGAAGAAAGGTGCGGACGACCACTAAAGTTAGAATTCTTGGTTGTGTGGTTCTACTAGTAGTTCGGAGTGTGTCTCGCCGGTCTTTGATCACGAGAGAGGACATTGGGAGCGTTGTCATAGAGTCACGGGCTCCTACATATCAAGATGCGGCTTGTGCGGTTACATCACTCGTAGATTGACTTTATGTTAAGTATAAATCAGTAATTGCTTTAAAGTAGCATAGAGAATATAGTTATTCCAGATTTCGGGTTCCTCCAATACCTCGTCTCGCAACACTATTGTAAGTCGCCCTGATAGTCGATTTCTCGAGCTAGTGGCAGCTTCGTAAACAAGTGAGATTGTTTTGCATTATATCGGATCGTGAAATTACATGTGTTCCAATGACATTTACAAGTCAGTGCACGAACTTTCAACTTCAGGGGCACAGTCGCAAACATACTTGCATCATGAAGTCTTTGACTTGACCTCACCCTTGCCTTCCTCGGCCATCTTCTTCGCCTTCCCCGCCTTCTCCTGCAGCACCTGCATGATGTCGCGATATGTCTCCTCCGCAAGTTGCTTCGCGTCGCCGGACTTGTTCTTCGACAGCTCGACTAATGACTGAATGTCGACGTCGGGTATGTTCATATTCTTCAATGTCTGACAAAGACAAAGATTTGAATGTAGAGTGAAAGCTGCGCAGAATGACGACACATACCTCGTCACTACCGTTACGAACGGACTGGAACCACTCCTGCAGCGGTTCCCATCCATTACTGGTCGTCTCTTGTGCCTTCTTCTGCACGAAATCCTTTAGCTCCGCGAGCTTGCCTTGGTCCAAAGCTCCTTCCGCGCCCGCCGCCTTGACTCTCTGCAGTACGTCCCTCAACGAGGCTATGCTCATACCCTGCGACAGGAATTTCTCCCTGTTCTCTTTCAAAAGCTTTGTGAGTTCAGTATTTTCCTTCGCCTCCTCCGCAGCCTTGTCCCACACCATCCCCTTGAGCTTCTGCGACTTCTCCTGCACGAGATCTCTTGCTTTTGCCCAAGCGTCTTGTGGATTCTTGCTATTCTGTAACGTATCCTGTATTTGCGCGATTGAGTCATCCACAAACTTCTTCGCCTCGGGCCCACCACGCTGAGCGAGTCCCTTCAATTCACTGTACGACGACCCAATCATCTGCGCGACCATCGGATACTTGTCCTCCAACTTCGCCACCGCGTCATTCCCTGCCTTCTTTCCA
The DNA here is from genome assembly GCA_022592445.1 of Cytidiella melzeri. NCBI lineage: Eukaryota > Fungi > Basidiomycota > Agaricomycetes > Polyporales > Irpicaceae > Cytidiella > Cytidiella melzeri. The sequence goes on along the minus strand of JABYQR010000131.1, from coordinate 85,312 downwards.
AGCTCGTTCAGCTCAGAGACGCGTTTCCCAAGAATGTTCATCAGCTTTCCCGCCTTGGCTGCGTCTATGCTCTCTTGGTCCTTCACATCCTTGAGCACTTCGCGGATCTCGTCGTACGCGCCTTGCAAAATCTTGTTAAGCTCTTCCCCGTGAGTGTTGTGAAGCTCATCGAGAGAGTCAAAGGTCGAGTCAACATAAGATGACGCGCCGGGTATGATGCCGGCGTAAGACTTGGCTACAGAGCGCAGATACTGGAGAGCTTCGCTAGGGCTCTTGGGAGCCTTCTCAGCTACGGTTGCCTTAGTTTGCTGGTAGTACGCGTGAACGACTTTAGACGCGTCGACGGCTTTCTTCGCGCCTGAGAAGTGGTAATAGCCGTATGCTGTTATGGAAGAGGTCAATGTGATTCTGACAGCGGGTGGCGTAATGCGTACCTCCGAGGAGAACTGCTGCTCCGCCAGCGAGACCAGCGGCGAGGTGGGTTCCCATGCTGCCAGACGTTGGAACATTGGCTGAGATATTAGACCCGGTGCCAGCACCAGCCTGAGTAGTCTGGTAACGTTGGGAGACGCGAACGCGTGCAACGGGTCGCGTGGCAAGCCTGCTTGTCGTCGCGGTTGCCGACCTTGAGGTGGCAAGAGAGGCATTTCTGAGGAACATATTGGGGAGTCGTGACCTGCCCTGCTATGATGAACTCCGTGTTATATACCGTGTTTACTGGTCAAGTGACCACCGACGTCGACGCCGCCACTGCCAGTGACACTGGTTGCCGGAGCCACTAGCTACGTCATCCTGTGCCGTCTGAAAGGCGTCATGACTGGAAAAGGAAGGTCGTCGCCTCGTGGCTTCAACCACGTGCTGGGAACTTGGCCTGGGGCTTGCCGTGGCGCTGGCCGCCTCTTCCGATCTGTACATACAGTAGCGGCAAAAAGTCTTGCGACACCGCGAGCGCGCAAGGATTTTCTCATCGTTCGAGCTCATTTTTGCATATAGTTTTGGGTTACAGTTCTCACACATTTGTCATCATGTGAAAATTGTGTCTGTAGTTAAAAAGGGCTGATTGACATTGTGCGTGAGGAACTATGTACAATCCGCACGAAAACTGCATTAGGTGCCCATGTGTCGTACTACTACTATTGCACATCATCTCGACTATTCTATGTACAACTTTGTCAAGAAATTCCGGCAAAATTAGTACTAGTATAGGACCCCTTTGCCTGCATAAGCTCTGCTGCACAAGTGGGGAGAGACTCATACAATCCCTTGATACACCCATTATTCAAAATAGCCCACTCCTCCTGACATGCCTCTCACAGCTCCTCTTTATTCAACAGTTGCTGCTTGCAAGCCTGTTATTATGGCTGAGATGGTCCCAGACATTTTCCACAATATTCATATTGGGTGAAATCGGACGCCAGGGCAATACAGCGACCTTGTTCTCCTTGAACCAAGCTGTAGCAAGCTTTGACATGTGCTTTGAATAATTGTCCCATTGGAACATGATCCCTGAGCAGGTCAAATTCTGGTCTGCCAAGGTGTGCAGCAGCAGCTCTGATAGGAAGGAGCAGTAAAGGCTTGCATCCATCTTGCCATCAATCCAATGTAGCTGTCAAACACAAGGGTCTGGCACAGGGTAAGCAAGAGATTTTGATCTCACAACGCATACGGCGTACCTGGCACAGGGTAAGCAAGAGATGCTGAACCCCTGTGCCTCTCGAGTCAACTTATACAAAATGTGCGATCGGCGGGAATCCAGGTATAGTAATCCGACCGACTCTTGGCGTTGATGCGCCTCCCGTTACCGTCTCCTCCTCACTTCGTATCTCCTCGCGTGTCACCAACTGACACCCCCCCTTGACGCGTGTGTAGTCCCAGCATGTCGAGTGCGCGTGTATGTAGTACTCCTCCAAGCGTCTTCGTAAATATATCCGCCTTGTTCTCCTTTCCTTCAACCCTCTTGACATCAATCTTCCCTTCGTTGACGCAGTTTCTGATGAAATGTGCGCGAATGTCAATATGTTTCATTCGAGTGTGGCCGTGGGGGTCGTGAGTGCACGCTATAGTCCCGTTATTGTCGCAATAGAGTGTAGTAGGGCCGTCTAATGTGATACCGAGTTCGCCCAGTAGTTGTCGCACCCAAATAACTTGACAGGCTGCGTGCGAGCAGGCCATGTATTTGGCTTCGCACGACGATAGAGCGACAACAGCTTGTTGTTTTGAACTCCAGGCAATTGGTGAGTGGTAGACGATCATGACATACCCCGAGATTGATTTCCTTCCATCTCCCGTTCCCCAGTCCGAGTCCGTGAACGCATGAAATAGAGGGTACACCGGGTCGAGATTCCCTAAAGTGAGTCCAAGTGATCTGGTCCCCTGGAGGTATTGCAGGAGATGTTTGGCGGCTGTCCAGTGCGAGTGTCCATAGCACAACATGTATCTGGCAAGCTCCCGTACGGCGTAGGCAATGTCAGGCCTCGTAGTTATCGCGAGGTACATGACTTTACCGACCAATGTACAGTACGGTAGCGCGTTCAACTCAGCGCGTTCTTCTGCTGTCTTTGGGGCTTCCTCTCGTGACAAGATGGTCTTTGTTGGTAATGGCGTAGAGACGGCGTTGCAGAATTCCATATCGAACAGTCGAAGAATTGATAGTGTGTATGTTTCTTGCGAGAGAGTGATGGACCGTCTCGTACGATTGCGCGTCACCTTGCAACCTAATAACCAATCGACCTCCCCGTTGTCTGTGATGTCGAAGAGGCCGTTGAGTCCATGTGTGATCGAATCTGACTCGTCTTCTGTGCAGGTCGCCAGTAGGATGTTGTCAACACTTGTAGCAGACATCACTTTGGATCCGTTTATGTTGCGCACGTGAACGCTCCAGTCGGACTCGCACCGCGTGAAGCCAAGAGAGTGGTATTTCTTGTTGAATTCGAGATACCAAGACCGGCCTGCTTGTTTCAAGCCGTATAGACCCTTTCGAAGACGTCAGTAGCCGTTCCCTAGAATCGAGGGCTTGTTCATGTAGATCTCTTCGGCGAGCGGACCGTTGAGGAATGCAGTTTTGATGTCGATGTGGCGCAGATGAAGGTTGTCACGGGCGGATATTGCCAGGATGGTGCGTATCGAGTCCCAGCGGGCAACAGGGGCGAATGTGAAAGTAAAGTCTTGTCCGGGGATTTGAGTGAACCCTTTCGCCACCAGTCTGGCCTTGAACCTGGCGATGTGGCCGTTGGCGTTCCTCTTGAGGTGAAGTACCCACTTCGAGTCTACCGGTTTTCGACCGTGAGGGACATTGTCGACATCCTCGTAGACACCCTTTTCTCGTAGAGCTTCGAGCTCCTCGTGGATTGCGGCCAGCCAGTGTTCCCAGTATTCTCCACGTTCAGCTTCGGCAATTGTACGAGGGTCTTTCGCATTTGCGTCAGCAATTGGTAGTTGAGATTTGCGGTTGCTGGAGGAAGAGGACAATGCGTGGTGAATTTGCGACACGGTCGGATCGGTAAGCTCAATCTCGTGTGTGAGAGCGTTTATGCTCAACCCCCCCTCGTTCGAATACTCGAGGTTGTTTTCGATGTATCTGGTCGGTAGCCTCCGCGAACGCACCGGCCGAATGTCCCTCTCACCGTCCAATGGCTCAGCAGGAACAGACCCTAACGGGGTCCTAGGCTCTAACGGAGCCTGCTCATACGGAGCACTGAGTTCAGATGGAACTCGCCCAGACGGGGAACGAATATTGAGTTCAGATGGAACTCGCCCTAACGGGGCACAAAGAGTCTCCTCAGCGTACGGCTGAGGCGTGGACAAATCTCTAACGGAGATATGGTCAGACTCAATACACGGTTGGTGTTTGGATTGTACGTACTCGTCCCGCGTGTTGGCGTCGACGGTATGGTCAAGGTATCGGCCATCGTTTGGCATGAGTACGTCGTCCCATAGTGGAGAGGGACTTTTGTTGCGCGTAGGCGAGGGGTTTGTGTCGTCGAGGAAGACGACATCACGGTGCGATCGTACAGTGCGTGCGTCCGGGAACCACACTAGGTAGCCTTTGGCGTCTTGTGCGTAACCCACGAATCGGCCTTCTTCTCCCCGAGGTTGAATTTTGTTGAGTGAATCTGAGTCCATCTTTTGGCAGATAACGCGAGTGCCAAAGACCCGGAAGTGCGAGACGTCTGGATCGCAATTGTACCAGATGTGGTATGGTGTCAAGTTAGGAGGGAGTGCGCTAGTCGAGATGCGGTTTAGGATATGGGCTGCGCATTGCACAGCTAGTGGCCAGAAGAAGTCTGAGAGCGCGCTGCCGATGAGCATGGCACGGGCCATAGATGCGAGAGACCAGTTCGTTCGCTCTGCAACTCCATTCTGCGGTGATGCGTCTGGTATGATCTTCTTGTATGTTATCCCTTCGCGTTCACAGTATGCGCGGAAGTCGCCTTGGATAAGTTCGGGTGCGTTGTCCAGTCGCAAGACAGCGAGTTGCTGTCTGGTGAATTTTTCCATTGCTATCTTGTATTTCGTGAATTCGCGTAGGGCCTCCGACCTTGTCTTGAGAAACAAGGCTACCCTCCACCGGGAGTGGCAATCCACGCATGGCATGAAGTATCTCACACCACCGTAGCCAGTTGGAAGGGGGCCGCATATATCGAGATAGATACGGTATAGTACGCGATCAGCTCTGAGAGTTGAGGATTTTGGAAAGGGAAGTCGTTTGATGTTGGCGCGTGCACATGTCTCGCATGCGTGGTGGGCTGTAGGTTTGGGAGAGACATGGATTCCGGTGCTCCTTGGAGATAGCCCTTTAACGCCTGTATGACCTAGTAGGCGGTGTAAAAATCTGGTGTGACAGTACGGATCGATGTGGTGGCTGCGAGTGCGTCCGAGATGCGATCAATGAGGTGGGCAGATTTGTGAGGCGGAACGGAAGAAATCTGGTCAACAAGGTTGCGTGGCAAGGGACGTACGTTCAGGCGATAGAGGTTGTTGTCATTCAGTCGTCCGGTCATGACTATGGACCCGTTGAAGTTCAGGGACAGATCGCCGTTGTTTGTGGTTGATCTGACACCACGGCGTTCAAGACACCCTTGAGATATGAGGTTCATCCGCGCACCTGGAACATGTAGCACGTCGGATAATTAAATGGTGCCTGTCACACCGTTGACTTCAGTTTTGAGATACACATCGCCGACTCCAACAGCAGATGTGGTTAGTCCGGAGCCGAAACCTCGGACAGTGATAGCATTGATGGTACGGTACGTCTTGAATACCAAACGATCGAAGAAGATATGACGGTTGGCCCCCGAATCGTGGTATACCGCGCTGGACCTATCAGATTCGTCAGCCAACGCCGCGTTGTGACATTTGATGCTGTATGTTGGGTCGTCTCCGGCAGTGGCGTTAAACGCGTAGACGCTGTCTTGGGATAGTATCACTGCGGCATTGGCATCTATGGCAGTATTGGTGTCGACCGCGTTGGCCGTGGTTGTGTTTGTCATGGATGGCCTGACTAGCCCTTAATTTTCGCAATTTACCTCTTGTTTTTATCTGTAAAACTCCGGGCTGCAACCCAGTTGCAACCTTCTCTGCATAAACTCCTTTGCACGTCTATTAAGTGCCCGTATCACGTGGCTTAGACGCTCCACACGGTCACATTACTTGCTACTACGTCACATTGGCATGTGACTTAGCTTAAGTAAGACCACATGGCTACAAGCACATGGCTCAGCCCATAGCTAGGGTTTGACGTCATAGATACCGTCCACATGGGCTCCTTATTGTTCTTTCCCTATTGTTCTCTTTATGGAAGGATGTTCTCACAGGTGTGGGAATGGAATACAATAGTTGGTCTCCTTTTAGATAGATTCTCTCACGGGTAGAGTTCTTGGCAAGGTCTAGACAATAGCTATTGTTCTCCTTTAGGTAGTTCTTTTGTTCTTTGTTCACACGGCTTCTTGCAAAGCCTGCCCTTAACATGGTCTGTGCGCAGGTCCCTGAAGTCTATATATACTGCTGCATGTATGCTCCTAGCCCCCATCTCGACCTCTTGGTCTTTACTGGGCTAGGTAAGCAAATCCCCTCTGTACTACATAGCTGGTAGTCAGAATACTAACTTGGTCTTTACTGGGCTAGACATCTGCATAAGGTTTATAGCTGGTGAAAGTATTGAGCTTCACGCCTACCACCACCACTTCGTCGTCATCCACTTCGTGTCCCTGTTTGTCACGTCGAGCCTTGTCTCCGTGTCAGTGTTGGCCGCTGTATTCGCGTTGGGGTTGTCTTTCTTCGTGAATTTCTTTGAGATGTTTCGCGACTTTGATCTTTGTGAACGTGGAAGATGAATATCTCGACGGAATCTCCACCATTCAGGGTATTGGCCGCACTTTCCTCCACCATATGCCAGACAGTCCTTCGATAAATGGCCTCGGGGACTGTCACACTCCGGATTGTTGCACCATTCAGTCGCTCTCTTAGATTTGTTACCGTCCGCTTGGCTCACTATTGCGGCCGAGACTGCAGGGCGCTTCCGATATATACCGGCGGTTTCATAGATTTGAGCGATAACTTCAGAGTCGTTCTTGGTTTGCGCCCAGTCTTCCTCCTTAATGAGTTCGATGACCTTGGATGAGGACATGGGTTTCCCTGCAGCGTACGCCTCGGCCATGTCGCTATGGAGTGAACGAGAGAACATTTGCCAGCTATCATTGGTTGGGATGAGATCCGCGATGGTGGTTACAAAATTGTTATCAGAAAGTCGGTTTGGATCTTGATCGCAGAGATCCGTGTAGATAGTTCGGATCCTGTCAACCCATTTACTGACAATCATGTCTTCTTTGCACGTGAAACTCATGAGTTTCTGATGCAACAATGTGGCACGGAGGTTGTTGATTGGTCGATATTCAGTCCGAAGGATTCTCCACGCTTCTCTCGCAGTTCTGGTACGTCCAATCAAGTGAATTTTCGCACGAGGAATCGCTTCAAGCAGTAGTGCGACTGCAGTCATGTTCGTGTCATACCATGGCTCGGCTTCCTTCACCGCTTCCTCTACAGCGTCCTCATTCCCCCTTCTGATGCCTCTAATGATTTCTCCTGTCTCCGGGTGTTCAACTTCTTCTTCATATGTCCTTCAAAGCTTGGGTACATTGGGCGGTATAGATTCGGATCCCTCAATGTATTTCCATAGATGCATCGCCCTTAATTTCGCTTCGACTTGCATGGTCCAAGTTCCGTATGAATTAACGTTCTCATCATCCTCGAGTTTAGGAAGTTTGCTCTTAGATGAATCGGTGTTGGATAGATTTGACATGTCGATGTATTGGATGATAGGGGCAAGTGATGAATAGAATGATGTTGGAGACGCTACGAGCTAAAAGTCTGATGCTATTATGTGCAGACGGGGCTCATAACCTGTCAAACACAAGGGTCTGGCACAGGGTAAGCAAGAGATATAGTAATCCGACCGACTCTCGGCGTTGATGCGCCTCCCGTTACCGTCTCCTCCTCACTTCGTATCTCCTTGCGTGTCACCAACTGACAGTAGCCTTCCTTGTCTCTTTGACATGATGCATCTCCACACCACAATACTTCCCACCCTGTGCTTCACCATCTTCTGCACATTCCAGTTCAAAACTCCTTGCCCTGTCTTCTTCAGTAGTAATCCCTGCAATCTGAGCCAAACAGATTGATTTTGGATTCATCTGAGAACACCATTACCCCTCACTCTTTTTGCCCCCATCTAGTTGCATGTCCAGCCCACCTTTTCTGCTTTTTCTTTTGAGATACAGACAGGAATGGCTTTTGTCAATGCACATAACCCTTCAGCCCAATCTCTGCATGGTTTTGACACATTGTTCAGGCAGACATGTGTGGAAATGCCTTGCGCTGCAGGCCTGTAGCGTTGCAGGCCTCTTGTCGTGCCAGGATTAAAGTGGTGTGACAGAGATTGCAGTCTTGTAAAATGCAAGGACAACCTGTCTTGATTTTTTTGCATAGGAATTGGGATTGTGGGATAGGTTTTCAATGGTGCGATAGATGGTGGACCATTGGTCAGAGACTTTCTTGTGAATGTCAGCCACACTGACACCTTCATTGTGCAGAGTCCAAATTTGGACCTTTTTGGTAGGGGCACAGTGCACCATAGGTGTGGTCTAGGGTTGGGAGAGTGGGTAGTATGAAAAAAAGCACAAGTCTGAGGTTGTATAACAAAGTGGAAATATCTAAAATCAAAACAAAACCAAATAGTGGTGGTGCGTGCAACGGGCCCTTAGCGCCGTGACAGCGCAGATTGTGTACAATGTATCATATGCGAGAAGGTACTCATTTGTTTCATTATATACATAATCTTTAGATACTATACTCCATGTATAAAAAAGGATTGATCAAAAAATGTGGTATTGAGCCCAAATGGTGAGAAAAAAGTTGCAAGCTTGCGGTGTTGCAAGACTTTTTGCCGCTACTGTACTGTACTATTACTATGACCCAGAAGTAAACTGGGGACAGGAAGTGAACTATTTTCTCAGGAAGGTACTTCCCCTACTCAACTTCCTCCAAAAAAAACAGGCAGATGTATTTATGCTACTAGACATTGTGTACAAAGTTTGGTATAAAAAGAGCAGCTCTGCGAGGATAGAAAAACCAAATACCTCAATTTTGCATGCAGTTCATGAGTGAACTGTGATTGATGCGCTTACTGAGGCAGCACCAGTGTATATTTTGGCCCAAAAATCACAGAGTACATTGACATTGGTATATACTATCACGGAAAAATACCAGTTTGTATTTCTGAGCAATTTGGAAAGAATAGTAGAAGGTATGCTCTTGGCAGTGGAGGCGAGCGTGACAATGCCTCCTTGTGGGTTAGAACTCTGACATGTGCTGGTAACTAGCCAATGAGGTACTGAGGTCAGGTTTTGTGCGTTGTTTCGCCATTTTGTCTATTGTTCTCCAGCTGAAACTACTTGACACTCTTTTGGAATACTGATTAATACTCTAATCCTTATTTTACTTTATTTTCACAATTTTTGGGACCCAAGCCTCATGCAAAAGTCTACCGCCAGGGTGTCAAGGAACTCGACAACCATGGCAGTTTGGTACAGGAAGGTGCTGCAGGGATCCGGAGTAGCCTATACAAGAACCCCTACAATGCTGCAGAGATGTTAGGCTGCCCTAGCAAGAGGGTTGCCATATGGCGCTGAGTAAATAGACTCACAAAGCCTCGGAGGTCAGCACACAGCCGATAACAACTTCTTAACACTGTGCAGGAGAAGACACTGGTGTCATACATCAATTACCTGGGAGCTTCTGGAGTGCTGCTGTTGAAACAAACAATCTCCCCAAAGGTGGAGGCACTGTTGGGCTGTAAACCTTCACAACAATGGGTCTACCGCTTCCTTCGTCGACATCCTGAATGTACCCTAGGGCGGCCATCTGGGCTGGATCTGAAGCGTGCTTGTGCGTTCAATTTTACCAATGCAAACGCACATTTTGAGCAGCTTCAGGCGGTTCTTGATGAGCATGACATCCCATGGGAGAACATACACAACATGGATGAGATTGGGATTCAGCTGGGTGGCGGTCAGAAAGGGACTGGAGATCTGTACCTTTTCTCTGCCGCCAATAAAAGCTGCTACCTTCAGAAGAGCAATGACTTGGAACTGGTGACAATTCTCAAATCAGTATGTGGAGATGGCACTGCTCCTGGGAAGCCATGCTTTGTCTTTGCTGGGGTGAAGATGTGCGAGGAGTGGTTCAAGAACAAAGACAATATCTTGTGAGCCTGATCCACTTATAGAATGAATGCTCAAGTAATTCAACCAGTGTGCTATAGACTTGCAACCACCGAGAATGGCTGGACATCTGATTTTGTCTGCAAGAGCTGGTTCAAGAAGTGCTTTGTACCTGTGGTCAAAGATCATGGAGATCCGTCAAAACCCATTCTTCTTGTATACAATGGACATTTGTCCCACGCGTCCCTTGAGATCATCGACCACGCTATTGCAAACAATGTCATTCTCTATGGAACTACCCCCTCACACCACTCACCGACTGCAACCTTGCAATGTTGGAGTGTTTGCACTTTTGAAACGCAATTGGAACAAGCATGCACAGGATGTTTTGGATGAGACTGGACAGTCAATGCAAGCAAAAGACATGGTACGCGTGTACATGGAAGCACGGAGCGTAGCCTTTAAGGAAGGCACAATCCAAAAGGTGTTTGCCAAGTCTGGTCTTGTGTCAGATGAATCTGGCAAGAAGCCACGCTGTGACATCAATCAGTTCACTGCATCTGACTTTGCACCAAGTATTCCCACCTCAACCACCCTCCATCTCCATGAAGGCTTTTCTGTGGACTACGGTGACAACATCTTTGAGTCTGCCAGTGGTGATGAACCTCAGACTATGTCAACCCCTGCCTACAAATCATCATCAGAAGAAGGATCCGACAACAAGTCCAAAACAGAGTCTGACGTTGAGGAAGAACATCACAGAGCAGCCCGTCAACGTAGCCGTGCACCTTCTGCCACCGTTGCCGATGAACCACCTCCTTTGCCTGCACCTTTGTCTACCACCCTGTCTCCTCCGTCAACTTCAGCTGTGACCACCACCCCATCACTTTCCACATGCACCTCTACAGCCATGAGCACACCTGTCATATCTCACTATCCAGACTCTGACACCAACAACGAGGCCAGCTAACTCATGTCTCCAAACTCTCGTGCAAAGAAGTATAAACAACCGCGCAATTGGGCCAGATCTCAGTGGGACAAAGCAACAGCACAGGCTTTATTGGCGGGGCATGCTATTGACAACCTCCGAAGGAAGCTGACTACCAAACGAGACAAGCGAACAAATGATTGCAGTGTTACCGTTGGTGGTCGAGTTGTCACCACACAGGAGGGCCGTGCTAAGGCTTTGGAGCAGAAGCAAACTCGGGCGGAAAAGGAGAACAAAGCGGAGGAAAACAAGCAGAAGAAGAATGACAACGAGTTTGAGAAGAGACGGCAACAGGCAGAACTTGGTAATGAGGGCATGCTGTTCACCAGAGCGTTGGCATACCAGAAACACCCTATGCTGGTTGAGATTGGGTGGTGCATGGACCTTGATGAGGCTGGCATGCGAGAGCAGCTCATTGGACAAATTACGGCGCACATCAATGAAGAGCCAGCTTTGCATGCAGATTCCTGCTTCATTGGTTTGTGGCCTTCTTCCAAACGCGCCTCGAAACGGCCTGTGCATGACGAGAGGGAGGAAGTATCTTCGCTATCCTCGAGTGACCTCCGGGCCAGTCAGTCAAAGCGACCGCATATTGATGATGTTAGTAACATTCCCTTGCAACTTTGTAGCAACTCTGTAGCGACTCTGCGGACAGGATTATGCCGCGGGGTGTAGTAGATACCTCTTTCTAATGCATAATCCCTTTACTCTCATTTCAAATATAATTTTTATAATTGTAGATCATTCATGTATGTAGTTACTTTCCTACAATACTTTTTCCTAGGGAGCTCTCGAACAAAACGCTGCACAGTGCATGTGAACACCACGAAGTTTGCAGATTGTTTGGCATGTGCTGAGTTCGAACATATGTGAGCACTTGTGCGTGACTTGCCGTGACAGTTCTCAGATTTTGGCGGGGGAAAAGTTACCTTTGTGCGGACCTTTTCTAGCATCTTTATCCCTCTCCAAATATTTGCAGAAATGGACTACCCATAGCCAATATACCATACTACATCACTATAAAAACTCCGAGCAAAAAGGAACACGGAGGAATGGGGGACCAAAAGTAAACTGTTGAGCTCACTTCTGGGTCACCAATAGTACAACCACAGCGGGGCTGAGTGTGACCTGTGACAGGGTATGATGTTAGATTCTAACAACATATGGTAGGCAGGACATGTGACACCGTTAGTTATAACAACATACAAGTGTAATGGAGTAAAATTGGCACTGATTTCAGATATTTGCAGCAACCAATATATGGATATACTAATGACAAGTCAAGAGGACGTAGTCACTTAGGCAGGAAGTAGATGTGCTGTCATAAATCCACTGCAGCCTGTAGGGACCTAGTACACACAGAGACGAGTTAATCCAGGTGCAATGATGAGAGCACAATGTGAATATAGAATGTACCTAGTACACACAGAGACAAGTTAACTAGGTAACAGGGCATATGAGCATACAGCATAATGCAAGAGCAATGGGGGGAATACTCACTCCAGGTGCAATGATGAGAGCACAATGGAGGAGTAGAGAACCAGGGTGAAAGGGTTATATTCTACAAGAAAGATGGCAACAAGGCAGTGTCCACATGATGAAACAAAAGATGCAATCATGCTACAAAGGAGTCATGAGACAGGAGACAAAAGAACATCCAATAGGGGTGAAGTCCATGAGTAGTGCCGCAAAAGGCTATTACGTGTCTTGTATAGTCTTCTGTTTCTTCTTACTGTGTTTCATACTGCATTGATTCACTGTGTACTGTGTTTGTGTTTCACCTTCACCGTGTTGAGCTTACTGTGTTTCTACTTTCACTGCAAATCTGTTTTACAGTGACCCATTTTTCTGTCTTAGCAGCCACATTTTGTGTTCCAGACTCATACTGTGTTGCCACTGTGTTCTCATCTTATTGCATGTTTCACACATTGTGTTTATCAACCGTTTGTGCATTCACTCTGTGATTGTGTTTGAGTTTCAATTACCTTTCTACTTTACTGTGTTTGCCTCTTTTGCTCGTGATACATGTAGTGTTTGCCCCCCTAGCTCACTTACTTTACAAAATCCAACATTTCTACTTCATTGCCTTTCACTGCAATGGTTTGAACTAGGCCTATTAGACCACCTTGCACAATTATTAACACTTTTGTGTTCTAACGCCTGTACACTTCTATTGCCACTTTGTGGGTGGCTGTGTTGTCTTTGGGGTTATTCTTGTTGTAGGGCATGTCTCAGTGTCTCAACAGGTGCATATCTGAGTCCATAATGTGTTGGCTAGGTTCACCCCTGTCAGCCTCTCTTGTATTGTATAATTTTAACAATGTGTTGTAGCACTACTCTGCAGCTAGACCCAATACCACCTTGTACCTATGTATTCACACAGTTTGAAGTTGCTTAAACTGTGTGTCTTTCTGTTGCTGTTTGCAACGTGCCTCAGCCAGGCTCATTGGTAATAACAGTAAACAGTGGTGATGGCCAGGTTCTAGAATTAGGGAAGATGTGGTATACACACTGATACTCCAAGTCCTAGAGACTGGCTGGGTAGGATTTGAACATGCAGATGCATGTGAGGAAACTTCTCGGCAGCAGGGGCAAGGAGCAAGCTGGTCTAACTATTATGTGCATTTAAGCTACACTGACCATCAAACATAAAAACAAAACAGAACAAATAAACACAACTGGATTAAAAGTGACATACCGGGCAGGTGAGTTCATGCTGCTGAGTATATCCAGCCTGTCTGGAACTAGAACATAAACAGTCAATGACAGCACAAGGGAACCACTGTAACCATAAATATTGTCTGTTTCACCTACAGATGGTCCCAAGTATCAACTACCACCTGCCCACAATCCAAAAGGTCCCGTCATACACCACTGCACCACCAGCTGTACATTACCCCCCAAAACAAAATCCCACTATTCACAATCTCCATACGGGAAGCGGAACAGTAATATTAATTGGGCCAGAGCAAAATGAACCAGCAACACCAAAACCAGCAGAATGTGGGATAGACTAAGGCAGATAGTGGTGCAAGACAAATGGCTGCAAGATCAAAGACGTAGAACGTTCAAAATCCACTAGAAAAAAAAAAACCCCAGTGACCAAATTGCAATAGCAACCATGGCTAGATGTGGAAGTTATGATGGTTAATAGATGGTGTAGTGTAGAGAGACAGGCACCAAGCATTACATGGTGTGCATCATTGAAAGCATGCAATTTGTGCGCTTACATGACTTGTACATGATTTTGGAAAACTTGGCAGAGGCCTTACTAGGAAACTCAAACCCAAGACCCAAAAAGACACTTGCCATTATGTGGTATCAAAAGTAATAGTCATGGCCCGTGACTTCAGTAGTAGGGAGTGGATGGCAGTTCCAGGCATGAGGCATGATCCACCTGTCACTGTGTAAGGAGCTACATATATCCTATCAAAAAAGGCATTGAAAAATAGTATATACTTTCTTACGTATTTCTTTTGGAAAATATTTGCCTCAAAAGTAATCTCTGGTTTTTGTGCTTTCTCCAGTGAACTAACTGTCAATTCTCTGGCCTGGAAAAACAGCACATTTTGTCTCTGTTTTCTGTCTGAAACATAGTTCAAAGGATTTGCTGGAGATCACCAAGATAAATGGAGATATTGGTATGCAAAAGCCATTAGATTCAGCAAATCATTTAATCTATGCCATCAGGCAAAATAGTGACAAAATGTGCCATTATTCAAGAACAGAAAACTGACTGTGAGTTTGGCAGAAAAGTTATGACAGAACAGGCCATATTGGTGAGGCAAACAATGTCAACCTTTTCCAGAGTGGTGTATATTCATGAAAATATGCAGGCTCCTATCCAGCCTGCCTGGTGTTGTCATTCAAATAAGTCCCAGGGAAGTTTGGATATGCTGAGTCTCAACTTTGTATACACAGCTAATAGCCACCGCAATGTACCGTAAACTTGAAAGTCTGATTGATCTCACCACTATACATTTGATTCGGCAACAAGGTTTCAGACACAGTTTTAACCTAAACACTTTGAAGACAATGCCAGGCAGGCTGGCAAACAACGTTGTGTGAATTCTTGGTCAGCATTTTGCATGCTCCATTTTTAGTAGTAGGTCACAGCTAAACACATTGTGTCACAGTCTGTCACAACGGTGCGCTCTATTAATCACCATTGTCGACGACCTCATGATGGACTTTGCTATCGTTGACTCTGTGCTTCACTCACTGCACGGCCACTCAATCTGCAAGCATCTTATCACTCTCCTCACCAACCCTTGCTATAAATCTCATGTTCAAAGGAACATGTTTGTCAATGAATGGCCAGCCCTCTTGACAACTCTTGCCATGCATGAAGATCCACCACTTTGGGTGTCAACTACAGAATTTGCCCGAGGGTTGGTCACCCGCAAGCTCACCTCGGAGGTATCCCAATTAGCTGAAAAGGAAAGTGGGTGGCATGTTAGTGCTATTAATGCCCGTGCTGAGCAGTTTGATGACTTCGCCATCAATGGCATGTCGCGCCGGATGCAGGAACAAGCTCCTATCCTTTCGACCCTACTCAGGGCTCTCCTCAATAGTGACCAGCCACGGATTCAGTGCCAGTGGCAGTTCTCAGAGGAGCAGGTGTGGTCAGCTGTTGATTTGAATGCAGAGAAGGAGGATGTTACATGGGGCAAAGAAGATGAGTACCGGTGGGACGCAGACCTCAACATGCTGGGGCCAGACATGGACAACAAAGTGTTTCAGCAGGATGCCAAGAATTCCACAAGCGGAGGAGTGCACTTGGACGCAGAGCGTAAGGCGGAGCAGCTGAGAAAGAGATGTCGCAGAGCCGCAGAACACCGGGACGCAGTGCTACAAATTGTGAGCTGCGTTTTGCTTGTGTGTATAGGCTTTAACTCACGTCACGGTGTGTATCAATTACCTACTTAGAGACAAGTTGTTTAACATCTGTTCTCATGTTCAGTACAAACCATAAATGTAACACTCTTGCTTTCCACATCTACACCTGAGCTTGTAGTTGAGGTCTTTGCCCATGCAGGATTATCTATCTCCATTACAACTATCCACAAGATGGTCAGCTCGTTGTCCAAGTCAGCCAGTGATGAGCTGCGCAAGTTGGCAGAGGCAAAGACACTTGGCTTTGCCTATGACAACTTCAATATGGACTTCAAGAGCTGGTCTGCCACAATTGAGAACAGTGGAGATACGCTCAAGCACGTGACATCTGGGCTCACACTTCCACTGGAACACAATGTGACACCAGAAGACCTGAGGTGTGCTGCTTCGCTGTGGAGCACAAGTCCTCTAAATTCATGCATACTGCCAGAGCAATGTTGCCCTGTTTGTACGTAGCTGGACCTTCAGCCACATCCTAGCAAGGAGCCAGCCGGTTGCAAGCAACAAATTGTTGCAAAGCAGGTCAAGTACTGGTAGCACAAGAGAGAGTTTCAAAAGGAGACACAGAAGTGTATGGCATGACGAGGCAATGTAGTAAAATGTAATAAAAATTGGTAGCTATGGTAAAGTACTGGCAAGACGCGACGTGTCTTGCACGTGATGGAATATTACGTTAACGTGACTTGGGGGTGACAAAAGCAACATCACGCCTGCGTGCGAAATGCTGACCAAGAATTCACACGACGTTGTTTGCCAGCCTGCCTGGCGTTGTCTTCAACGTGTTTAGGTTAAATCTGAGTTGCTTTTTGTTCGGAGTAGGAATTGACATTGAAATATCGGTACATTCCGGTGGCTGCGGTATACACAAAACTGAAGCTATCATTACATTCAGCATCGAGACCTATTTGAACGACGACGCTAGGCAGGCTGGTTAGGAGCCTGGAAAATATGTACTCTTTTTCTGTGCCTTCTTCAACAGCATAAATGTTGGTTGTTACGCAGTGTGTGCCTGAGCCAAAGACACATCAATGCAACGTCTTTCACTCGGGCACACATATCATCAACCAATGCACTCGGTATCGCCGGCCACGGCGCAACTTCCTGGAGTTTCTCAAAAGCTCGGCTGACCCCGACCCTGCGCTTCACTCCTTTCTTCTTGAGAACCCCCTCGCATTTACCTGCGATCACGCTCCTCAAAATCAAGGATAATCATTGAGTTGGTAGTGTACATCCAATGCGCGTCGCGCGCGTCTTGACTTCAACGTCTTCCTGCTACGCGTACTCTATTATGTGTATAGTTCTATAGTTTGTTTCGTCTCTGGCTCCGCCGACGGTTAATAACAATGACTCAAAAAAAAAAAAAAAAAAAAAAAAAGAGCCAAAGACACAGGGTCAGAGCACCAGTCAGCAGCCAATGAGAAGTTCGGAATGACTCTGGCAAACTGAGTCTTATAGGCGAAGAGAGATGCGGCCACTCTAATTCCCTTGATGATATGTTGTAATAGCACTACTCATGCTGTATGAACGTTTGGATCGAGATGCCTTATGACATGTAGTTTCTCCCACAACATTTTGGTTCTGGCGTTTTGTGATACTTGTACAAATCATGGATACATATTTACATCCGGTCAAGGACGTTCTTGAAGTACATCACTGAGTCTAGAGAAACAAGGTAAGGAATACAGTGCGCTAGGACAAGCCTAGTAAGTAGCGAAATCAAAACAAAGCCATAGCAAACAATGTCAGACTAGTGATGACAGTATTGAAGAGATAGACATAATGCGTGAGTAGATCGTGACCTTTGCTTACCACGCAAACTTGAGAAATCGAGGAAAAGAGGACAATGTTATGTGTGGTTTTGTTGGGTATGATTTCTTCGAGGTAAATCTTCCGAGTCGGGGACGAGAACGTTCATAAAACACGAGAGCCAATTAGAGCAGATGTCGGTGAATTGCCATTTCGGGTGTTCAGATCGTACGCTGTGGGTATCATATGATGGTCAGAAACGTACAATATACAATCCCAGCGAGAAGGGGAGAGAGGCAGAAACTTACATCCATGATCATCCACTGCGTAGCCACATCCTTGACATGCGCGTTGACCGACTCTTCGCAGTCAGGACAGCTGACAGAGCTGACGACGCCCAGCAGGCCAGATTCGATACCCACACGTGTCGTCGCTGTTTGTAGCCACGAAATTTCCTCGTCAAGAAGTGTGTTGACCATCACCTGACTACAAGAACACTCACCAGGCGTAGCATCATACATGACCTGCGTCGCCGCCAGCTGAAGCGCGCGACTCACCACCTGGCGTTTCTCGACCGAGCAGTACGGTTTCGCAACATGCGGAAACAACTTTTTGCCCAGCAACTCTCGCAGATTATCGAGCCGATTGCCGTGAAGCTTGTACAGCCGCTGCAGGTACCGCGTGCCGATCTTGTCTACGAGTTCCTGAGGTATCAAGTGCAGCTTGACGGGGAGGGTATACGCGGAGGCGGAGACGGCGAGGTCCTCAAGTTCGTTTGCGGCCGCGAGTGCGTAGGTCTTGATTGGCTCCTGTATGGCGCGATTGAGGATGGTGGTGAAGAGGGGAGTGCCGCGGGAGATGAGGCGCTGGAGGGGGAGGAAGCCGTATTTCTTGAGGGCTTGGACGGAGGCGTAAAGACATTCGAAGCTGGGTGAGTAGTTGTCGCACGAAAGGTGGTAGGTCGTGTGGAGGACGACGTTGAGCACGTCGGACGACTCTTGGACGATGAACGTGAACGGGGCGATGTGTGTGGGCTTTGTGTGCGGGTTGAGACAGCCGCCAAAATTGTTAACGGAGCTTGCGAGTAGACGGTGATGGTGCACAGCAAAGAAGACGTGGTCGAGGCTGGCGATGATAGTGTCGGGAGATACGCTATCGAGTGTGGAATTGAGGGAGAAAGTGGGGGAAATCTGTATCGCAGGGTCGTTTGCTATGTGCGGCGGAGTTGGAAGGTTGTTGACCACACCAGCTGGGGCATCGAGCAGCTACGCAGCTCTTTGAGTGATGTAACGAGCACGGTCGCTGTGATGTGGGACATACTGGTGAGATAGCACCATCCACGTTAGAATCTGTCTCCTGGATGTGAAGATCGTAGCCCGACATTGAGTGCAAAGATGATGCTCGAGAGTAGACAGCTGTGCAGTGTGAGTGTTGTCCGCAGGAGAAAAAACCAGCTCATCCGCAAGTTCTGTGGGTTCGCACCACAGCTCGCCTGAAAAGTCACCTTGGCGCTTACATCAACAGTCATTCTGCAAAACAAACCCGGATGTGTTCTACAACACTGCACCGAGAAATAGGAGCACGGACGCGAGAGGACGACTGGTATGACGAGTGCAACGCAACTGTGCAGGGGCTGGGCAAGGCATATCTTCGTCCCGTCTGGCCACTAGCGCTGCGTACGCACAGCAAACTCCAGCAGTCGTGTATCACCAGACGAAGGTATACTCGTCCTTAACTGCCTACTCCAGGGTTGACCGAAACGAAAGGCCCAGGCAGCGCGGACACTATGCAATACCAAACGGTCGCGCGGAGGTTGGTTGTTCGGTCCACGTCCTCTGCAGTGAGCGTATCCACAGGATCCGAGTCCTACTACCACAGAATAACCCACCATGCGTCGGATCCTTCCAGGGACAGCGTATCAGGCTGAGGACAGCTCCAAGGTCCAACGGTCAATCATGTGCGCCAAGCCTTGTGCTTGCTAGGCATACTCAAGCAGGTTGCGTCGCAACCTCAAGCTTTCGAATGCGCAAAATTCTGACGGCGAGTTCAGGGGGTCGCTAGCTAGCATAACAAGCACGCGATGGTACGTCTGCTGCCACAGAGTCAACAACCTCAAAACTTGAGCATCTTTTCTTCCCACTTACAGACTATCATGATGCGCATACAGTGTGGTCACCGATATCATCATGGCTTGTTGTGAGTCTCTCGAACAGTGTCTATTTCGCGCCCACATCATTCAACGAGAGGCTGCGGCAGTCGAAACGACGATGCAAATGCAAGTCGGTAAGCACACCGACTTACCACTGGCACCGTTTTCTCGACTCCGCAGACTACCGCCGTTGCGTATATACCCATGACTCACTGGGCGAGGCAATTATAGCACTCTGACCCATCCTGCAGCTGTACATGATCAACCACAAGAGAAACAATCAATACGGCCCAGTTAACTCACAAGCCATGTTCTTCCGTGCGAAGGCCGATTACTACGCCACTCGCAACGCGACCATAGCGATCGAGGTAATAGACCTACTGTACTCACAAACCTACCAAATTTAGCCCGCAGTGTAAGCAGTCCGACGCCTCTGAACTCACCACGGTGTCATCCGAATTTCCAGGTGTTGTTTGCGCAGTTGGCTGTCTCAGCCGCCCCACTGCAACGGGCTCAACATATTCCGCCATGGCAGTTTCGGTCGACAGAATTGCCTCGGCTGGTCCTCTCTGCAGGAGCTGGCTGGGTATTGGCCTCTGTACTGCGTGGATAGGAGTAAGCATGTACTGTAACCCAGGAGGAGCAGCAAGGCTCCTTGCTGCTTCCGTCAATTGACTCACCCTCCATTATGTTCATCCAAAGCCTCCTCCCAAACCCCTCTCGCCCTTACCGACAAAGCCTCGAATGCCGCTGCGATTCTCTACGGATACTAGAATCCACCTGTGGGTAGCAGCAGGGTGAGGAACGAGAGTGGATGTCAAGAAGGAACGAGAGTTTCCGGGAGAGGAGGCAAGGACGAGAGGGAAGGAGCCGCAGCGCGCACGGGCGCTTCTAGTGTTCCAGCTTCCAGTGAGTCGCGATCGTCATACATTACCAGCAGTACTACTACTACTGCCACCACCACTACCACCACCGACACCGCTACACGCACACTCCTCGCACTTTCAGTGTTTGATACACCCTTTGAAGCGACGGTCCACATCTGGCTACTGAACTACAGAGTATACGTATAAATTTGGCCGACCTGAACCGAAACTGTTTTCCGCCTCTAGGGCAAGAGTCTGACAAACACTACGCAAACAAGCACCAAAAGCTAGTGCTCCTATGCGCAATTCCATGGATTACAAGTCTACGTCATAGGACGTCTGGATCGCCCTGACGTCTCTCTTCATGAGCAGTCCTCTCAATGCCCAATGCCGATGCCAAACTGATGCAGAACTCACGAGTCGTTTTGATGAGATGTCGAGGGAGCAGAAATTAGCAAGCCGAGAGAAACAGGCAGCAAATCCCGCCGCAGAGAAATAATCCTGGGTCTTGAGAGGTGACGCCTCCGACGCAGCCAAGGTCTAGTACTGCCAGTGCTAACGCAAATTCGGCTGTCCCAGGTCCTTCCTATGGCCGGCCCATTGAATGTTGCTCGTTGGACGCGCCGCTGCTGTGAGCAGTCCCGGGTGTGGTCATGCCTCGAGAGGATGTGGAACGGGAGGCGGCCAGGTTTTTTGTCGTGCGTTGATCGCAGGTACGTCGTTGAACGATAATGTACAAGTCGCATTCAAACTTTCTTGACTGATCATGTTCTGCTGCAGCCTGGATTTCATGACGATATAGCACTCAAGTTTGTGCCGTTTACAGCGAATACGAGATTGTTCTATTATGTGGCCTTTCGGCCTTTCACTACTCCCGTGGAAAGCGCTCATGCCAGGCGAAGAGCTGAGTCCCAATGATGGCTTGTCGACAATCGACTCCTACCCTAGGTTCTTATGCAATATCGCTTTCACGAGGTCGCTGCAAAAGTGTCGTTAGGTACGACAGCTCCGCTCAAGTTACTGAGGTCTAGCAATGCTCAGTGTGACACCGGGATTTCGAAGCGTTCACTACGTTCCGACTCACAGCTCTCTATATCAACAGGCCTGAGACAATCAACTTGAATTCATCACGGCGGCGAGACTTCAGACAGACTTCAAGTAGTCCCCCCCAGGCAGACTAGACGGGCGTTCAAGGCTGCTTGCCTCAAGATCTCAAACTCAGAGGACGCATAGTACAAGCCACAGAGTAGCGTGCTAATACTAGCGTATGCAAACAACTTGTTCAGTGCGTGTGCTTTTTACTGTTTCCTGGATCCTGATGATCTCGGGGGAGACTCGAGCACGAGCAACATCTGAGATTGTACGAGTGTTCGACCCGATTTCCAATGGTCGACTGAGCGCTTTGATTGGTCCGCTCGTGGTTCGTTCGTTCCCCTTTGTTTATTTTTCGTTGTCCAAGGTCAGAGTCCCAGCCACCTCGCGTTTTGACTATGATCTTGGTCGACGCGTTGCACCGGTGACTGATACTCCTGCCGTTCCCTCGCTACCCTGACAAAGTACATGAGAACTCTAAGACATGCTGGTGAAATGCATGTCCACTGATGCTCACTTTGCTGATGCCAGTCCTTTAACACGAACCCTCTCAACTGCCACTACTATATTAATTGTGCAGCTACCGCGGTGATATATCCCTACAATACTAGGACCCTTTTCGCAACACCCTCTTGTGCTCTCCCCAATCCATATGCTGTGTGCGCTCAGTGCTGAATGTAATGACTGCGAGATCTAAGTTTTGTCAAGTGCAACTATTGGAGTTGATAATCAGTCTGCGGTGTCTGCGGTGTCAGGCCGGTTAGTTACACGGTACAGTATGCTGTACCAGGTCCGATGGGCGCTATTCGCGTTGATGCGCCATGGCACAAGCGTCTCGCGGCAGACGGTAGCCGTCCGAGTGACAACAGGCTGCAATCGTATCAGTAAATACGACAGCTCTTATTCCCAACTTCACGCAACCAGTTATCCTCCTTTCTGGCAGACTACGGCAAACTCGCAGACCCTGGCAGGCAGAGTACTACCACACAACTAGCGCCCTTGTCCTTGATAATAATTTCACACTCACTCTCTTTTCACCAGCAATCAGAACCGGCATGGCGCGAGAAGGAATCAAGTTTTGGGGAATGGTCGGCGTCGTCATGACAGCACTGAAGCTGAAGGATTCATATGACGACTGTGAGCTCAATCCCTCTGCAGGGTTCAAGAACATTTTTCGAGTTTGCTGCTTTCCTTTGTACAGACCAACAACTCCCTCAGAGTGAGCTCCAGCAACCTCGCGCGGGCCCCATCGCATTGCGCAGCCCGATTGAAGGAGAAGCAGTCTCGTCACAAGGTGTCATTGAGCTCGACACTACACTTCTAGGAGTTGGTCGACCGAAACGAAAGCGTCGTGCAGATTGCTGCTGCTGTGTATGCTGTGGTTTCCGGTGTGTAAAACCCCCATGCATGACTGCAGTCCTCTCTTTCGACACTGAATTATCCTTAGATGCGGTATCTTCTGGACGGCGTTTGGCCTCGTAGTACTTCTCGTTGTCATCTGGCAGGCGATTCTGTTGGTACTCTGGGCTGTAAAGGTACGCATCGCGTCTTATCTGATAGCCCCGTACAGCGCTAATCTACCACTGCAGGCTACCCCCACCGGCCTCGAGAACATGCCTGAGTTTGGCACCTCACTCATATGCCAGAACCCGTCTTATGTGTTCAATCCATACCAGAAGACATATTATATTCCATTCAACCTCTCTCAGGCGTCCCATAGCGTCCAACTCCGGGGTGACGCTTTCGGCACATTCGTGGTCACCAACGGCGCAAAAGACGCTACCGACATCGAGTACGACTTTGTCCTTCGCTCTAGCGACGAGTCAATGTTGCAGTCTGTTGTATTCAACTATCCGACTCGAGACGAGGTCGACGATGGAAGCGCGAGCAGCCACGTCCTCCTCGAAACTCCCCCCAACATCCTCGACCAATCATCCTGCATGCGCTTTGACATTTTCCTACGTGTACCACCTCAATTAAAGGAGCTTTCCATCCAGACATCTTCATTGAGTCACATCAAGTTTGAACCCAGTGTCGAAATTGACCTGGACAAGCTGGATATCGCGGTGCATGCGCCTTACGGGAACAATTTGGTCCTCCCGTCATCAAGCGTCCGCGCAAAGAATCTCTCTATCCTGATCAGAAAAGGATACCTCGTCGGAGACGTTAGCATCGTCAACTCTACGTCAATAGACACTACGTACGGCGACGCCATCTCTAACCTCTACGTCTACCCCTCTTCGGGCACGGAAGATGATGGTGTGGCGACTTTATCAACTCTCACCGGCGACGGTCGCTCTGAATTTTTTTACATGTTCGACTCTGGCTCGGGTGCGCACCGTCAGATTGCTAGCAAGCACACGTCGAAAGGGACTGGGGAGCTGTATCTCAAGTATGAAAAATCCGAGTTCTCGGGAAAGGTGGAAGTGAAGGCTGGGTCTTCGACTGTGTATGGGATGCACACCGTTGATTTCCACAAGAGCTTTACTAAAGGATGGGTTGGCGAGGAAGATGGGAAGGATAGGATTAGTGCCACTTCTGGTCGACAGGGGTGGGTGGGGTTGTACTTCTGAAGTACCTTTAATCGAGTATGCTTCGAGGTTTTCCTCTCATGTCGGGAAAAATGAGATTTCAAGCGGGGAATTTGGGTTATGATCTCTTTATACATTACATATGATAGCCATCTATAAAGGCCGAAAACATCTAGCATCCATAAGGTCCACCTAATAACTGTTTATCTTGGGGTACGTAGTAGCACCACAACATGAAATGAAACCAGCTCATCCTCATACACTCACACCTCCTCATCCTGGGTCCTTGTATGATCCAACGCCGTCAACTCCAGATGCTCATCGTCCCCACCACCCCAAGTCCGACTACGCATAGTGCTCACATTGCCATGCCTCACCAACGTATCCATGCACACCTCAAACTTTGCCGCCTTCCGCAGGTTATCCGCAGACGGGAACTGGACCTCTGCGATCTTTTCTTGCGCAGAACTGCCCCTCCCGAGGAGCCACATGAGCTGAAGGAAGCCGGTCATGGTCATCTCCGAGTGAAGCGTGGTGTGGTTCTCTGGTGTGCGGATGATCCAGAAGAATAGGAATAGGAGGACGAGCGATGCGGCGAATCCGACCAAGAGCTGTGAAGGATAGAAGTTAGAGGCTTTCGAATCGGCGTGTGTCTGGATTACACTTACTGGTGTAATGTTCAGCTGTGACAACACGGGGTGTGATGTCTTCCTTTAGTATTGAGAATGAAAGATGGCCAGAAGCCGAGTGATGCAAAACTCACGTTGAGTTGGGCTGCAGGGTTGTACAATTGCACGTCCAACGTGCTTAATGCTGAGCTTGAATAAAAGTTATATCCATCGAGCAGGTTGCTGTTCTCAACATAATTGGCGGCTGAGCGAAGCAAAATTATTCACAAAGCACAGGTGAGCGTCAGAGATTACTCGTCAAATCATGGCAACTTTGGCAAGCATGAGAAACGCACCGCTCCAATAAACTGCCGCGGTCATATCCTCCAAGGCCAGCTCCAGCTTCTCCAGCGTTGCACTGGTACCGACCTCGAGCGAACGGGAAGCTATCCGCAAGTTGAGGTAGTCATTGAGGAACCTATACAGTTAGGCAGGATAGTAGCGTTTAGCGTGCTGGCCCGCACCAGGCGTAACAAACAAAGCCACTCACTTCTCAGGCACGGTCAAGTATTGATCGTACGTGCACGTCAGGTTAGTGATCTCGAGGTATGCCCATGGATCTTCGCAAACTGTTGCAGGAACGACAGTCCGCGTATTTATGTTGAATATCGAGCCCCACTACACATCGACACCGTTGTTCAGCAGCAAAAGCATCACTGAGATTGACTTGTTTGAGCACTTACGGAGAGTACAAGGGTGTCATTGCTTTTCTCAGGTTGTTCCCATTGCTGCCATGTCGTGCGGACAGTTCTGTTCAGCTTGACCGAGCTAGAGATGTTCCTGCTGTGAGCATCCAATGTGATGTTTCTGACCTCGGTGCGCAAGTTGCAAGCTACAACGGTAGGGCTCCATGTCAAAGGGACGCGTTCGATTGATTCGTCCTCTGTTACTACGTTACAAGATCAGTAGGTCAGGTTCATCGATTGATCACCGAAAGCACCGCAAAACATGGACGTACATCCCATAGGAGGGTCCAAATCAAGTCGAGTGCCGTTCCGACCTTGGTCATCGGTTATGTTGACGGATGCGTAGAAAAGAGCGGTCTGACCAGCAGCAGTCGGCTGAGCAGGATCCTCTATGTTGAGAGGCAGAAATCGGATAGCGTATGGTGCTGGAGGTGCGAGACAGGTATTCGTCAACCCATCATGTTGCGCAAGCGCCTCTCTACAAATGAACACGAAGGTGCTCACCTAGGAGCTTGATAGGATTGTTTATCCCTCCAAACAGCAACGGGTCGCTTGGGCTTTGGCCCATCAGCTTCGAAGTTATATTCCACACACCATTGGCACCAGTACCATTTTGTTGCACTACACCGTTGTCGACAAGGCCGCAGTCAACATGGAAGATGGTCGCGGGAACGTCGAAGTCTTCAAAAATGGGTAGGCTATCGTAAGGCCATGTGTTCTCAGTCGTGGTGTACACAGTGTTGAAAAGTACATTGCTGTGCAGACCGATAGTGGTGTTCGTGTTTGAAAGCGTTGCCATCATAGGAAGGAAAGTAGCGGCATCGTCTAGAGCCACGCTGGACATTCACAGACGTATGCATGAGGAGTCATCCCAAGAACACACCAAGGGATAGGCAATGAACGCACTGTACTCCACCCCCTTGAAGATTGGGGATATTGCTCTTCAGATCTACCGTTCCTGGGATCGACTTGTTGAATGTTGCGAGGGAAAAGGTGGCTGGTACCGTGACGTGTAGTACCGATACGCAGAGGAGGTATCCTGTGACGGCCAAAACCGACCAAACCGACACTGGAAGATGGTACTGCTTCAGAAGAGTGCTGCACGCAGCACCAAAACCTTTCCATGCGTCGTACTGATCATGGACCGCAGTCAGCGTTTGTCGCTGGTGAAGGGTGCGACGGAGTGCGAGTTGTTGGACTATAAGGACTAAAGCTACAAGAAAGACCTGAATATGCAGTGTATGAGTAGTATGTCTTTAGATGCTACAGAGGCAGAGCGAACGGCTTACCTGGTTTATAACCTGCGAAACAACGACTATGGCGACGGATGCGATGTTGGCAGGACGTCCCAAAGAAACACTAATACGGTTCTCGAGGTGCCCAGCATAAATAATAGCGATGAGAACGACATGGACGAGAACAAGCAGGGTATGCAAGCCAAGTCCGAGCCAGTAGCTCTGCCTTAGCGAAGTCAACGAAGCCTCCGCTGTTTTTCGGTCTTCCCGATCCCCGGGGTCGGCATGTTTCACCGCTTTCTCTTGGGACGACGAGTCGACACTGTCTCCACCGAAAGGGCTCTTCGCGTCGGTAGTAACCTCCATGGTGGGGACAGTGGCACCAGAATGCAAGATATGAATAGGCACTCTGGTAACCTCATCAGCATAGAGGGTGCTGATGGATGAGGCTGTACTGCTATGCTAGTCATACTAAGGAATCAATACAGTAAGAGCCTGTCAGTGAGCATTCTGAACATCTTGCTAGGAACTAAGGCGTCAATCTTCGGTTACAATTGCTTACAACTTGACTGATCACTACAGTCGTCAGGCTCAATGTCTCAATTCACCATTGCAACTCACCCGCGCAGCGATATCTCATGTACAGCGATTTTCATTCCTTCGAGACCACTTCTTCAGCACGGCATGCCTCAAAGCTAGGTTGGCAAATGCGCTCATTTTACGGACGATATCCATCGCCCAGACTATCGCAGATCTGTTACTAGTGACATTCCTCCCTCTCATGACCGCACTGAGAGGCACCCATGACGGCCCACCAGTAGTCAGTGTCCTGGATTTCAGTGCCGATATATGTGCTGTGATCAGCGCAGTATTTGTGAGAACTTGATACAGCGAGAGATGGGAAACAAACGCATACGCTACATGTCCGTCTGTCTTGGCGAGGATGTCGATGACACCTTGGATAGACTGTGCGCCCTCTGTGCGGTACAAATCCGTGGCGCTAACTCTCAGAGCCGGCCATGATGGGCAAGGAAAGAGCAGTATTGTCGGGAATAGAGTCCTAAACGGTCATGGTCAGTAGTAAGGCTTATCAAAGTTGATCAAAACACATTCCTTCTACATAAGAATATGCTCGTCCCCAGCCGCAAGTCCGTGTTCTTTGCCTGACTCCGTTGACGCGCGTGATAGTATGGGACCGGAGTGGCTGGCGAGTCTGGAATCCTTCGTTTCTGAGGTGAGGGTAGTTGGCTGAATGACTTTTTTTGCACCTACTTGTCTATAATAAAAGAATAAAATAAAATAAAAGGGGATTTTAGACGCTTACGCCACAATGCCCCAGACCAAATACACGCAAAGCCGGAGTCGACGTCGTGGCCACCTTCAACTTGTTCTTCCTTCCACCCGACATCATGATGATCGCCCCTGCTCAGGAATATGGAATGTGCTTTCACTCGCATGCAGAACTCAAAACAGAGCGCTTTAACTGCCAGCGTACAACTTGCAAAGCTATTCATCCTCCTCCCGTTGCCGCTTTACGCTAATACAACTGAGGTCGGGTTCATTGGTAATTGTGCTGTGCCGGTGACATGCGCATTGTGCAACCCGGATGAATTGCGTCCTCCTTCCATTGTCCAGGTACACTTTGCAGACTCCATCGACTTGCATTTCTTCCGCGAATCACCTTGCTTCTGCTCTCTTGGTATTGACAGATCTCAAGACTGCGCGCAGGCATCAGCAACCGGAAGTTTAGGATCTGCTGCCAGGCCGCCACGAACCCTGGGCGGTGACGAGGGTCAACATAAAAAAGGCGCATGCGTTTTTTTGCCCCTCGTCGTCGACGCGCGAAAACCACGGAGTAAATGACAGCTCCAGGTGCGAGTATTGATATTACAACATGTCGTGTTCCACTAATGATGGCTTTGCCGCCATCCAGACACATCGATATTTCCTCACATACACGTGAACTGCGGGCGAGATATCTACCATGGAGTTACTCAACAAGCAAATTGTCCAGGTCGTCCTTTTTAAACATGCCCATGCTGCAAATTGCAAGTAACCTTTATCCATGCTTTCTCAACCCTAAGGTCGATGTAAGGCTGATAGGTCTGAGGTATACTTATACGGCGACTTCGGACTGTACATGCCAGGCGCCAAGGCACAGGTACGAGGACTGTATTAGTATTCTGTGTAACTTACCTGGTTTTCCAGGTACATACTACAATAGCCGGGCGTTTGCTCTTGAGATTTACGGTTCCAAGTACAGCAATACCTGTATACGGCGACGGTCCGTAACTGACTCCTCACTGGCCTCAAAGGTCTTATTGCACTATGAAACCGCTTTTCGCCTGACGTTCTCTTGACGTCGAAAAGAAGGCTCGCAGCTCGAACAATGGTGGCGAGCAACTTTCAACAGATATCTAGGCTCCACGCTAACCGGTCGGTTCTGTGCTTCTGGTCGGCTGTACAACGACCTGGAGATCAGGCTGTGCACCCTCATCCAGCTTTCCCACTAGTCATCCAGGGCTGCTCTCATCACATACTGCAGCACTACTACCGTTCAAATGTCGGTGTATGTGCATACGAGCGAGATCGGAGCTGTGAGCTCTGTATTAAATGGTCCAAAGGGTGTCAGTTTCTGCTGCGAAACACGTCCTTTTTGCCCTCATCCCTAGCTTGAAAACCCTACCGATCATTCACATTATGTCTGCACCTGTGATAACATCACATAATTCGACCAGTATCCCTTGCGATAGCCATACTCTTCAGGGTGGTCTTGCTTATGCTCCCGTCATCTCGTCACCTTCAGATCACATTGTGGCTATCGCAGTCGGGGTAGGCGTACCTGGAGGATTATTGCTCATCACCATCCTCGCCTTCATCATCGTCATCTTCCTCAGCGTACAACGGATGAAACGCAGGCGTCTACAGTTCGACAGTGAGTAGCTCCGTTTTGACTTCCCAGCAAGTTCCCGACCCTGACAAGGTCGTGTTTCTGGCAGTTGAAGAAGGCGGGAAACCTGAAAGGGATCGCGCGCATTCATCCTTTGGATTCGACAGCAGGCCCAACTCTGTGACGGCTGCGTCTAACCAGCGCATCTCAAATCCTAATACATACAGTGTCCGGCCGTTCGTGATGCACACTGTCAACCGCTCCTTCTCCTCCTCGATCATCCCTCCGTCGTACCACTCTACAGAGGACACAGCGGAGACCGAGTCGCCCTCGACCATCGTCGCGCCATCCGTGAAAGGCGCTAGATCTCCTATCTCACCAGTGCCTCAAGCGAACGTTGCCGTAGAACCAGTACCACCACCTTACCTATAGCACCGGTGTAGCGGGACCTCAAACTCCCAGGCTCACAGGCCCGGTTGACGTACTCGCTCTGGAAGACCGTTGTTCACCTGGTCAGCGTCATGCTCGGTATAAAGCGTCAGTACTCAGGCTGACAGGATTGCCAATATGTAGCAGTTCCTGCGCGGCAACCTTCTTGCTACTCTCACTCTCGCTCTTTCCTTTGCATTCCGCAAATTTCTTTCTTGTCATCCTTTGTGTAGGTTATACAGCGACCGAAGCAAACTGTAGCCCTAGGGGTTGTAGTGATATAGTAACTCCTCCCTGAATTGATGAGCACACACTATCCTCGTCTGTCACATATAGTATACCGTCAAATGTACTCCATATTGTAGAAATAGGTAGCTCCGTAGTTAACGTAGTGGTTAGGTGTGGGGGGTGGAATATGTAGTGCGGTGATCCTGACAGTGCGCGATACAGCCAGTAGTCAAGTAGGAATACAGTGTGTGGGGGACGGGGGGTGAATTATAGGTGATACAGGAGTGACGGCTGCGTGATCGACTTGCGCGTCAGAGAACGGAAAGAGGACAAGTGTACCGTAGAAACGTAGAAAAAGGGTGCGTGCGTATCTAATAATGCATGGTTCGTGTGAGAAGTCGAAAGTCTGTATTCATGCTAAAGTCGACCGAACATGCCGGAAGAGAGAAAAGTCGCCATTGAAGCCAAATTTGAGACCGTGTTCGTGGGTGGCGCCGAGTTCGAAGACGTTGATACCGAACGCCGCGTCTATACTGCCACGTCAAGTCCCAACGAACGAACGTACTCCTTCGACAGAGTCTCCGCAGTCACCATGAAAACGGGCTGAGCAACTTCAAGCCCGTAATCTTCGTCATCGTCGAGCCCCGAAAACTCGTCCTCATCTTCGGCGAAGAAGAATTTAGTCTTGGGCCTTTCCGGAGAGAGCGCGGCAAGAAAAGCGGCTTCATCGACGTGATATGAGCTCAGACGGAAACAGAGCGAGCCATCCTTCGTAGAGTCGAGGAGGGTCTTCCATCGCTCCGTCCAGTCAAGCTCCCATTGCCGAGTACATTCGACGGCGTGAACGACAGCAGGTTGATGCTTGTCATCACACGTGCGCGTTCTGCAGCCGTGTGACGAGCACAAGGAGGTCGATGACGTGAGAAGACTGTCGTCGTTATCGTCGGAGGTCGAGCTAGACAGAGATATATCGACAAAGGTCTCATCCACCGGAGTCTGTGGGTCCTCATCGGAGTCCGCAGAGGACAATGAATCGGTATGGTATACCGTATCTGTCGCAAGCTGGAGCATGTCGTGTAGGAAGAGTGTTTTGTGAATACTGTGCAGGGGGTATTTGCAGAATGCACGATCCAGAGTGGCTGAGCGCGAGTCGTGCAAACCGGCCAAGTTACCAGTGCGAGGATAGATAGCCGCATATGGGTTCGCATCATACGCTGCTGAACGATTAGCCTGCGACGATTGCTGGGTGGGAGCACTCGCCAGGCGCGAGACGAGAAGTGCACGCAGAGCGTTGTTGGTTTGGTTACCCTCGACGATGCCACCGTACGCGCTGTTTTGTATGACCTGGCTCTCGATGCGGGCATATTCGTCAAAGCGCGCATTCCAAAACTCTTTGAGCGATGAGAGTGCACTGCGCGAAAGACCGTGGTCTGTCACAGCTAGGGAGATGTAAGGGTGAATATCCTTGACGGTAACGGGGGACGGCGACTGTGCGAATTCTGTGACCGCAGGACATTCAACGGAATCTGGCGATATAGGTACCGAGTGCGCTGGAAGAAGGGGTTTGCTCGCTGGCATGTCGTGCGAGTCAGCTTCGCTAGCGTCGTCCGAGGAGAAGTCGCTATCGTCGCTGAATGACGGCTCAAACGGCAGCAGGAGCGTACTGGCGAACTCCCAATCACTCTCGTCGTCGGACTCGTCAATCTTGGCCGGCCAGTCGAGATGAGCCACGGCCTGCTGTCTTCGTAGCTGAGGACGCGTAAAACCAGCCCTGCTCGGGGCGCGTGGGGGATCGGACGGGGGGCCAGCTGGGGGATGCGGTGCTATTTGGGTAAGCATAGCGACTTGTGCTTGTTGTAAAAGAGTGGCAAGGTTGAGTAGAAAGAGAATGTGGACATAAAAAGAGTGGATGTCGACGTCGTGCTGAGCGTAGCCAGAGTAAACATCAACACCGGCCGAGGACCGCCCTCGGAGCTGGCCGACGCGTCGGGAGATAGACGCCTGACGCGGGTCCAGTCATGCCAGTGCCGCCTTTCCGCCTCTCTGCTCAACTTGTCCTTCAAAAGACCAACTTTGCACACAACGAGGTTTGATGGCTCAGGTGCGGCTCTACACATTCAAGAATTTACGTGAAGCATGTCTGAGTCTGTTACAGCAATGCGAAGAGTATGCAAAGTCGAAGCGCCGCAGTCATATGACCCCCACGCGACTGCGATGTTCAAATGGACAAGTAGTGGCCACTTGGGCGAGATGATCTCTGCTTGGTGGTGGAGCGTGCCAGGCAAGCACTGAGTATGGCTGAAATCAAGTACAAGACTACTCAGGCACCACAGCATTCACGGGTGGTCACAACACACGTGTGTAGTGACTATTCGCGAATTTAGTTAAAACTCGAGTTCATCCATAACTTCGAGTTAACCCAAAGAGCTCTAGGGCACACTGTACGTTCAAACGTAGTTGCCGGAAGTGGAACTCCACTTACCCTATAAGGCAGGTTTGCTGGTTTGGGAAACTTTGATCAATTTCGAAGACCTGAACCAAGGTCCTCTACAGTTAAATACTCGAGGGTGTCCATCTGTCGTTCCCCCCAGAACTTGAACCACAACCACAATCGCTTGAACTGCAACCAACGACCTCGTCACAACAAATGGTAGCCTTCAGCTTCAACTTTGTCATCACCTCGATGCTCTTCAATGCCTACTACCAAGCTTCTCACCTTAGTTCATCTACTGACTCACGCTGTCCCACGTTAAGACAGCCATCTGCGAGTCTGCCCTCAGCCCATACCTCTGTCAAAACCGTGGCCACTATTCATCTCACTGCCCTGCGCAAGGCCTTCACCCTCGATGCATCTGTCGCTGACACTGGTCTCTGTGGTCACTCGCACACCCCCACGGCGCTCAACTGCAAACCCTCTGGCGGATTGTCTTCAGAGCAACATCCTTGGTCGCCCACGATCAATCTCAGTCTTGCTCCCGATTCCAGTCTCACGGCACCTCAACCCCGTCACCGCTACCTGCTGGCTCGCTATTATAGTGGATTCTTGCGCCCTTCGATGTTCTCATGCCCCTGGTCATCTGGGCTGTGCTTGCTGTCTGCACCGCTCTATTCTTGGGCTTTTTCTGGTGCGTTGTTGGGCAGACTATGCAGCGCATGGTGACCGAGCTCACTTGGGTCTTGAGCGTGGGCATCAAGCATGACAAGGAATTTGAACGCGACACTCTTTTCGCTGCAGCCATTGGCCGTAACTCTGAACCCTGGGATCGGAACTGTTCTTCTTGCCCTCCTACATCTCTAGACCTCGCCCTTGGTCACTCCAGGATGTGTTCTCCGCGCTATTTACGACCGCCGAGCTTGATCTCGAATCATCTGAAGGGTCAGAAGAACCTGTCTCCACGTTGAAGCCTCTCCTTGAGGTGTCCGAAGAAGCTGATATCGTGTCAGAACCTTATATCGAGTTGATTCGTGGCCATCTGTCCTCCGTCGGTGGCAGCCGTTATTCACCGGCACTGCACAGGTTCTCGATCTGTGACTGCACCGTTGGCTTCAGCTTCAGCTCAACCTCCAGAGACTCCAAGGCTAGTGGATAACGGCAATGTGGGACACTGTTCCGCGCTGGGTTGCAAGGGCGTTGGATCTGAAGGATATTGCGTACGTGACGCCCCCGAGGAAATTGCAAAGGAAAAAGGACACTTAGTTTTGGCTTGAGGTTGAAGAATGAGAGTGAGTTAGTGTGGCCGGCTCCTTGGACGTGACAGCAGCGCGCCGCCCAGGGTCATACTTTTACTGCTGGTATGTCGTTTGTATCTGGTCATTGTCGCTTACACCTGTTCCTCGCCGCTCTCTCCGTCTATCGCCCCTTTGCCTTGCTTCGGACTCACGTACATACTCCCGACTCCCCACGCCGGTTTCCATCTCCTCGGTCTCCCTTTCCTCGGTTACTGGTCGTCTGTGATTTCCTCGCGAAGCGTCATTAGCAGACCTCGCAGCATTCTCTCTCTTTCTCTTTCTTGTATTACCACAAACGTGGGTAACCTGTACGATGTACTTTTGCCAGGATTCTGAACTTGAACAAGCTTGACGACAAGTGGTTGGCGCCACATCATGCATATGATGGTTCTCTGTGTCCACGATGCTGCAAAATTCTATCAGCAAGGGGGCTGATATTCTGATGCAGAGTCGGCGGAGAGACACAGAAGTCGTACAGTAACAGCGATGTCAGCTTCAGGCTGAGGCTCTGTCAGAAATCAAGGAAAGTCTGCAGGGACGAGAGTTTGCAACAGACGGTGTCGAGCTTCAAGTTATCGCGCGAGTCCGGTGTCTCAACGTTCTGAACGGTTGATTGCCTGTGTCTCCTCCGATCAGGCTTTTACGACAACGCTGCTTCTGAGGACAACAAGGGTGGCGACAGTTCGGGAATAATGGGTGTGCTGCTACAGGTTCGTAGTTTCAGCTCGGAGTAGTTTACTACGTTTGGTAAGTTTGGTCTCAAACAGGGTCTTTCCATACTGTATTGCTTAGTGCATAGGCCGTGCGCTTCAGAGGGCTGTCACGCTAGTTTAGTGCTACAGCGCTGTCAACGGTTCGTATAAAGACCAGCATGCAGCTCTGGCCCCCTTTCTGCATTGTACCACCACCCTACGACTCCTCCATGCACGGTCCTTGAAACAACCACACACTCTCGACGATCTACTTCACGAAACACCACCAGCAAATGTGGCGCTCGACTTTGGCCGTGGGCCGTCTCGAAGACGTTGCAAAGTGCAGCGCAACACCCAGCTCGACCACCCCATTCGAATCCCTGCCCTCAGATCTCCTTCTCGAGGTAGCAAGCTATCTCTCTGACAGAGGAGAAAGACTACAGCTGTCCCTAACGGTATGTCCCTCAACCTGTCCCGCATCATCTCCACCTAATCTCGCTCAAAAGTCCACTCACGTATACCCAAAAGTCATCCCCTCTGTGTACAACTCTCTCAAGCTTTCCGGCCCCCGCCAATGCCACAATACCCTCTCGATGCTCCGTGATACCTCGAGCTTGGCTCGCCATGTAAAAACACTGGAAATATACCCCGAACGCATACCCACATCATTCGGCCAGCGCTACAGCAATCGAGGAGAAGAGGAGCACGAGTGCTACGCGAGTATGGCTGCTCTGGTTATTGGTGTAGCTCCATATATGGATGCTCTCCAGGCGTTCGCATGGCACTGCAATTCCTCTTCGCCACGCTCGGTGGATCCTATGTGGGATACGTTGCGTCGCTGGTGAGTCTCCCCCTGAATGAACGACGACAACTCGAGTGTTGATGGATTGTTGGCGTGGAGCTGTCTGAACTTGAAGAGCCTTACCATGGTCTCGTCAAGTGTGACTCCTGCCGCTGGAATTGCAGTACCGAGCACCTTGCTTCATTCTCACGATAAGCTGTCGTCCTTCAGCAACCTCACGACCTTTGCGCTGCAAGCCACCGCATCCGGCGTTCCATCCACTCTATCAGAGCACCAGCTTGACATGCTAACTCTCAGATGCCCCAACCTCCAATCTCTGACTTTGGACTGCACCAACATCCACGATCCCCGTCTACTAGCCGCAACCTGGCCGCACCTCCACACCCTCACCCTCGGGCCAACCAGCGCCGACCCTCAAACCCTCATCCTCTTCCTCGAGCGCCACGCCGCAATCGAGAACCTCTCCCTGTCCCCCCTCATCAACATCGACCTCTCCCTCCTCCCCAAAGACGCTCTCCCGAACCTCAAACACTTCACAGGCACAGTCGACCAGCTCGCCGCCCTCAGCTGGCGCGGCCAACCTCAACCCCATGGTCAAGGTCAGGGTCAAGCGTACACCGGCACGTCGCGGTTCAGCCTCGAGAACCCCCAGGCACAGTTTCCCGTGACGAACCCGTTGGCGCGCTCGCTCGAGAGTCTGACGCTCGCAGGACGGATCGTGTTGAAGCAGCTGACGCCGTTCGCGATGTACACCGTGTTGGTCGGGCTGACGAAGCTGACAGAGTTGAGGGTGGTGTTTGATGTGCAGGGCGAGTATGGAGATCCGAGTGCGGTGGTGAAGACGATTGTGGCGGCGAGGCCGGGGTTGGAGAGGTTGGAGTTGACGTGTGTGGGGAAGGCGTCGCTTTCGTTGGTGAGTCTTCTTATATTAGGAACTTGTTGTTGTCTTTGTTTTGCGGGAGTGCTCAACCTCTTTTTCTCTTTGTTTTTGTGTGTAGGAGACGTTCTCCAAGCTGCTCCACCGCCTCAAGAACCTGCGCGCGCTCTCACTCACCGTCGTCCAACTCCTCGTCGACGAAACGCTGGCATCCGCCGCGAAGCGTTTCGCGCTCACAAACCCTCGCCTCACCACCGTTGACATTGTCTACATCCACCCTGACCCACATGAACCACCTTCTGCCGAGTCACTCCAAAGGAAGGAAAGCGTCCTCGGAGAGTTTGTCCGCGCAGGTTATTACACCATTGATCACGACGTGCGCAACGTCCCCACGACGCTCTACGCCGTAGAACAGCTCGTTCTCCCCACTCGCACCACTCGCGACCTCAACCATTCGTCGTCCCTCGAACGCACTAGAACTACATACGACCTTCGTGATGACGCAGGACTCAGGCTATGCAGTCAAACAACGACGACGACGACGACGACGACAACGAAAAACCGTCGGTGGAGCACGCCTGTACTACCCACCCCAGTCGCGGCAGCAACAGCGACGAAAAAAATCGACTCAAAGGTGTCTGTCCTGTCTGCCCTGTTATTGATGGCTACTGTGTGGGGTGGGGTTGCTATCGACTGTTTGTGAAAACAAACAACTTGTTGACCAGATTTGGCGAGGACTGATAATGACAAGAAAACACACATTCATACATGCCTGCTCGCTCGACCGTTCGCGCTCTCTGTTGTGGCTGCTTCACATATAATTTACGGACCTGATAGTACTACTAGTAGTGAAGTGCCAATACCCCTTGTACCCCGTGGCACTGGGTCGGAACGGGTCAAAATTGTAAATGTACTGTATTAGCTGGCCGTTTTCTCGGAGATGGCTTTAGTACTTAATAATAATCATGGAGTTCCAACGGTGGTTCATGCTTTTTTTCCCTCCTGGTTTTCCCCCTTCTACCACATCCCAACCGTCTAATCCACCCGTATCGACGTGTACAAGCGTCTGACGGCCCAGTATGTCGCGAGAAACCCGATGGTGCCTGTAGAACAAAACGGTTGCATCAGATACATACTGCTTTTTTATCACTTTAGATGGGAGCGCCGCTGCGGCTTTACCTGTCACCAGGAAATCGAACAATGCGAGGAGCATGAGGTAGCCGAGGTACAGACATTTGCTCTGGAACGAGCCGAGAGACAAGCGGTTCGCCCAGTAGAAAAGACCGTACGCAAGGACCCAGAAGGCGCTGCCTCCTCCTGTCAAGAACGCTCGCCAGTGCCATCTGACCAAGTGTTCAGCTCGGTAAAACAAGATCAAGAGAGAAAAAGAGAGACGCTACAAGCGCGAGGGAGGGTTATCGCTTACCTGTACTCCTCTGCACATAACAGGAAATATGTAAAGAGGATGGAGACCGTTGCCGTCGTCAGACCTACAACGCCCGCGGTGAGCGCGAGGAAACCAAATGCGTAGTACGCTCTTGAGGCGAACAGGCTAGACATGACAAAGTACAGCTCGACGAACGCAGCGCCTTGCGGAAATCGCAAGTGTCAGCTACGTGGGGGGCCAAAAAACCGGTTATGCCGGTGTGAAGATGACGTACCGAAAGGGAGGATACCAGCAAAGAGAGCTGATGCCTAATAATCAAGATATGTGAACAGCGCTTTGAAGCAGGGATGCACCTTACTTACCCAAGTTCTGAGATACCACGGTACGGGAGGGATCTGTCGAGGGATTGGATTCACTCTGACTGGGTTTTGAAGTGCCTGTTTGCCAAAATCGTTCAACAAAGATGTAACACTAGCACCAAACCAACCGTACCCCATGTTTTGACCCATAATATGAGCCAACAGCAGACAGCGGTGCCGAAATACCGAACCATAGAAGGACAATGGTGGCCATAGTACCTATCAGTATTTATTTAACATACTGCTGATACCGGCCGATTTGATACGTACCAAATGGCACAGCTCCGGAGGATCCTGCAGTCAGAAGGAGCATGTTAAGGAGGAATATTACCGCAAAGACAATGCTGAAAAGGAAAATGAGCTCAGGTATTAGCAATGCATAGCCAGTACATACGTCGGAAGGAGGACAGCAGCGAAAAAGGCTTGCTTTCGCTTTTCGGTACCCCCCATAGATGCATATGACCGGCTAGAAAAGTATCCAGAAATACTACAAGCAAGGCGTTCAACATCTCGATGCAACTTCCCCTTACCTTAGAGTTGCTTACCTGCCAAAAAAGGTCCAGCAGATCATCATGACCGTAGCGAGCGAGCCCCGATTCGAGGGAGACAAGAATCCCAAAAGCGCAAACACTAAAACAAACAAACGATTATCACAAATGGGATGTGTCAGAAACAAATAATCAACGTACCAAGCGTCACCCCAACCATAGCGCATAGCTGCGCCCCATTACCGATGAGAACAGAGAGGATCAAAGAGTTTGGCGGGATTCTGAAGACCTCGCCATGGACGAGTTTCCATCCCCAGTCCTCTTGGACATCTTCCTACGTTGAAAATCAGCTCAAACAACACAGTGAAAGAACGACGAATCGCTCACGCTCAGGTCTATGGCATTATATCGCGAAATCTGCGTAAAAAGTGAGTATCCGATAACCAGTCTTATAGATGTCACTCACATCCCGTGAAACAGCGCGAAGAAGAATCATAGAGACCATGAAGACGAGGCACAAGACGACGACGACCGAGTTGACGAGACTGAACCAATGGATTTGCTGCATAGACGTTAAATTGGTCAAATGCTGCAGCCATCGCGGGCACTCACTGGATCGAAGATGTGCAGATAGTTATCCCACCGTGTAGCCCACGGGGTAGCCGATTCCTAGGAGGAAGAATACATCAGCTCTGTCACGTCAGGGGAGCATGACTCGGATATTTACTCTCCAGGTCACTTGGTAACTATATCGCACAACGTTGCTAGTCTCTTCGTTGAGGACGAGCTTGACGTTTTGAGACGACGAAGAACAGTCAGGCGCAGTGGTCTGATCTCCACCATGACTAGATTAATTATGATGAGTTGGCTGAAATCAGAAACATGCTCATTATGCTTATACCTTGAGGGCCAAACGAGCACGCCAACAATGCGATACAGGCCCGGCTGCGGGGAGTGGTATCTTGAGAGCGAGAATCACTGAACTGCATGATACGCTGGAAAAGAGGGAGCTGGCTTACTCTAGCACAATGTCGTAGTGGTTGTTCAATGCAGGCATTTCCGCATATTCTCCCTCGTCATCACCAAGGTTAAAGCCCATGTCGAAGAATATGTCGCCAGTCCTGTTGTCTCTCTTTAGTTCTGCGGCTGGGAGCCCATCTAGCAGCCAATTGATTGCATAGTCTTCTCGTATGCGCTCGTTAATGAACTTCGCGTCTTCTGCAGGTACCTCGCTTGTGCAGAGCGTGCGACATGTTGTATTATCTTGCAGCATAACAATCTAACGGCATGTATCAGTAGCACACTCGTATTGGTCAACGAGTGACTCACGTTATAAGCTGAATTGAATATCCGGTCACCGAACAGTATTGACCCTAGTGATTCTCCCTGGGACTTTGGTCCTCCCTCAGGCTCGCAAAAGTGAAAGCCAGGATTATAGTAGTCATCTTGACACGAGAACTGAGATCTGTTCGTCATCTAGCAAGAGCGACGACTGCAAGCTCACAATTTAACATTGATTTCTAGCAGCGCACGGTTAAACGTCAAGAGCATTCCGAAGAGAGTGCACAGTTAAACGCACTATTTTGGCGTTGTCGTGGGCTGCAAGCATTGGCGTGAGGGCGTTCACGAACAACTGCACTTGCTCTCCTGCGCGATAGTCATGCGGGGCGGCTCCTGGGAGATAGAATGCGTCGGCGCACGAGAGGAGGCTCGCGACGAGTGCGCTAGCTAGGTAACACCCGTGCTTGGGTATCATGTTGTACCACGGTGACCTATACTGCGCCCGCCTAGCTCTTGCAACGCTGAGAGAGATCTTTCCAGCACCAAGAGATTCGACGTTAGGTAGTGAGCCCTGTGTCGTAACGAGCTTGATTCAGAGTGAGCGACGAGCGTAGCGTGTAATGCCAACGGCTTCAAGCCAGGCTGCTGATGAAGATCATGTTCACACGTGGCATGTTGGGCGCTCGTGTACAAAGTCGCGCTGCGGGCGACTTTACTACTTGTTTCTTGCTACGGCGACGTTCTTGTATACCTTGCTACCTTGCGCACAGCTGTCTGCTCTGTTGGCGACATCTTATATCTGATCTTTTGCAAGCATCCTGGACTCGTCTCGGAAAGTCATGCTATCGTTTCCTGAAATTGAATATGGCCGTGAGGCTCGGAATAACACCGGACGACTGAAAGTGCTGTAGAATGAATCGCACACTGTACGTTCTGGTTATCAGAATCATGCTGAAGCCTCCTCAGACAGGCTAGGACCGTCCCTGCGCTCATCACAACTGCGCAACGTTACAGCAACGTCAATCGTCCGCTGTGCCGATATCTCGATGTGCTCATCAAGAGTACAATGTTAGCAATACTGTAACCAGAGGTAACGTCTAGTTCGTTATCTAGCCTTTCTCACCCATTCCCGGTCGCCTTACTGCACAATGATCAGAAGGCTACTACCGAGGCGTCAGACATCCCGCGTTGACAGATGAACCACGAACGTCGAAGCCACCACTTGAGGAAGGTGCAGGAATGGGCGGGTAGGAACTCCAACAAGAACAATCTGTACTGACGGAAGTTGAAATCTGCAGTTACGCGTCATACTGCTCATCCACCCTGATAGACAGGGGTAATAATCAACGGCGCCATTTGTTCAAAAGTTCAATACGAACTTGGGTTCGCAAGTATCTACTCTGGTCCGGTAGCATCGTAACAAACTGATTATCCAGACCTAGATGTGGGCCACGCTCTCTTCATAATGAACGTTACTCGAAGGCGCGCGCCAGGACGAAGTGGGGCCAGGCACCGGCAGCGTACTGTATCATCAACCATGTACACACTCAAGGTCCGAGTACGCGGAGTCTTTTGCAACGAAAAGGCTTGGTACGATGTCCAATACGTCGCTTTATCTCTGCCCGCGGATTGACAATTGCCAAATGCCCTGGAGACGAGACTCTGGTGTCGTACGGCGACAACAGCTGGACCATTCGGTCACATTTTTGTTACTGCACGCCGGTCGTCACATACATTACGGGCACGCCGCACGAACCGCGGCCAAGTCGCCACGATGGCCGCAACTTGGATTAAGTATGATTGTCAGGATTGGACATCCGCTGATCACACGCATATAGGAAGCCTATCCCGCCTATAGAAGCCATGCCGACGGTCTCTCTCTCTTCAGAGCATCACTTAGAGTCATCGTCATTGATCCATTGCTCCCCGAATTCTCCACGCCGCCGGGACAAAAATACTATCACGACGTGCTGCTCCTCCCGTTAGCGAACCCCACCCTCTGGCTTACATATATTTCGGTTGCTCTAGATCTGTCAAGTTCGTCGTTTCCTCATCTGACGGATACATGTGGTTCACTCATGCGCCATTAAAGTACTAGGTCCAAATCCGCTTTAGACAAGATTACTACATAACGCCAATTGATGAATCTGCCATCAGAACTGATCACTGACAAAAGATATCTCCCTCTCAGGGTATCGCAGCGGAGGTCAAGGTGCTCGACGTATGCCCCAATTTCAGGTCGAAGGAAGCCTCATCTGCTCGTCCTCGCACGTAACGAAACCAGCCTCGCGTGTGAAGAAGACGAACGCTCCCACCGGCGTGCCAGTTTCCGTCCCGTCGTTAGAACCCTCTATGTCCTCGTCCTCTTCAATGTCATCACTCGCTTCCAGCTCTACGTGGGCAACTCCCTCTCCCTCGGCTGAGCCGTCGCTCGATGACTTTATGTGGAACTACCCCAGCTCGCTGTTTGCACCGGAAGTCCCAGGCATGATCCAATCCGACACCTTCAACAACAACTGCGGTTACGACTTAATCATTCAACGTGCCCAGCAAGCGCACTCCTATCTCCCCCAGTACAGCGACATGAATGTGCTCTACCAGCCTCAGGCTACAACTTCATCGAGCTGGCTCCCGACGTTTGAGCAAGCACAATTCCCGATTGCTTGGCAGCATCCGCCGGAGAAGACTTACTATTAGGGTGGATACCTCTCGCCTAAGCTCGAGCCGCAGCTGGGACTCCCGTCGTTGTTCGCATACGAACCACTTTCGTCTTGCTCTCTCTACGCATAGTTGGTGTGCGACATTTTTTTCACTCCTTTCTCTGGATATCCTTCTTGGTTGAAGTGGATTCTTCTTGGACATTTGGTTCTCCTGCACTCTCGAGCTCTTCGTTTGCTCATCTCATTGCATACCTGTACATGTTCTACTTTTTATTAGAGACCTTTCCACAGTACTTCTTTGTAGAGTTAAAAGCATTGTATCATAAAAGTCTGTGTTTCTTATATCCATCCTCTGCTCATCCACCTTTAGTTTCGCGACTGAGCCGCTTCCGGGGTCCAGGCCTTAGATATGTCAAATTTGACTACGCTCAAGCGTCACCACAAGTTCCTCAATCTGAACATTAACGGAGTCCATGCTCAGCTGAGATATGAAGTGGATGGAAGCTCGAGCAGTTTTTAGGCACCATTTTGCTTGAAAATTTATCATTTTATAACACTCGTTGTCGGCATTCTGATCGTCTCTTTTCTGACGCTATGGCCGCTATGGCCTTGGTCGATGCATCACTACGCTGGCGGTCCCCCAAAAGAGCACGAGCTCGAACGGCACCCATACTCATCAACTCTAGTAAACCTGATCGTGTTTCAAACACCGTCGAGCAGCTACTTCTCCGAGTCCCCCCTGTCATTTGCTATATCAGCACTGGCAGTTCCAATCAGCGTATGACGAACCTGTTCAATTTCGGGTGGGATTTTGCAGTACACTCGCCGGTGGGTTCATTGCGAAGACCCGGAGGCCTGACTCGGATTCCTAAGAACCAAACTCAAGATTACGTGAAACATTGATGAACGGAGCCGGCTCACCCTGTGTGCTGGCTATTCGCCGCCCTCCATTTCGCTGCCAGGTCTGGCGACTTCTTCTCCAGCACCTCCTCAAACGTTTTTTGTCCTGCTGACCCCAGATTTTGTACTCTTGTTTCCAGGATTTTCTGGAGTTCCTTCATATCTCGCTGTAAATCGGCCAAGTCCTGTTCCTCAGAAATGCGAGCGAGTAGCCCTTCGAGCTCTGTAGGTTCTGCACGGCGACGGCTTGCGAGCAGACTGAATATTGTGTTCAACATTCGACAAGTAGAGTCGACTCACGGGGTTTGGCTACTGTCCATGCCTGGCGCACGCGCTCCAATCATGGCAAGCTGCGTCACGGTGTTATTGTCAACATCGTTCCCAGCAACGGTGGGATTGGCTGATGGCTCGTCCAAAGACACGACGGGAGAAGCAACGGGAGAAGATAAAGCGGGGCCAACGGTGGCAAGTAATGCGAGAGCGACAGCGATGGAAGGGCGCATGATGAAGAAGAATGAGGGGATTCGGACAGAAAGGTTGGTGTGGACGCAGGTATGAATGTTGTAAGATGAGCTACAAAATGTGTCAGGGAATGAGCTTTCAGAATTGCCTATAGCTAGCTGGGCATGATACGCACCAACCAGTGCTAGCTTGCAAATGAAGGGGGACTCTCAGAGCTGGGGAGACACCCAACGGCACCAGCAGCAGTATTTATGTGGTGAAAATTGAGACACCCCTCGACCTCCTATCATGTATCTAGACCGTTGTTGAGACCAATAAATGATTTATCAATCAGTACTGGCACAGGGATGTCTCATCCCCTCTGGTGGGACACATACTTAGATCTATAACAGAGTGGGTATAGTATATGCGCGTACACGATGAGAGAACAAGCAGGCGAACAAAAACCGGCGATGAGAAACGATGCTGGGGCCAGCTAGGATATGAGCACCTGAGCCATGAGCCATAAAGGATTCTACAGTACGCTCGTCGCCACCATCACAGGTTTTTTCCCAGCTGTGAGTCAATCGATGTGCACCGTCTATTGCATCGCCCTCTCGTCGCCTGACATCCCGCTTGCGCATTTTAAAAGAATGCGAGAGCGGTTAGAAAATCTTGAATTCAGTGGTGATAGTCTTTTACAACCGTCATCTGAAATTCAGTCTGCACATAGTGGTCATGTCCAATCTTCTCCTGACGTACCTCTAGCGAGCCTTGTTGCTCCTACTCAGCCGGATCTTGACGAACTCCTTGACGTCGAAGATGCTGACCCCACCATGAGGTGCATTAGCGCCAATGTCCAAAAGTCTCGATACAACATGTCTTCGTTGCTCGAGAGATATCGT
The DNA here is from genome assembly GCA_022592445.1 of Cytidiella melzeri. Taxonomy (NCBI): domain Eukaryota; kingdom Fungi; phylum Basidiomycota; class Agaricomycetes; order Polyporales; family Irpicaceae; genus Cytidiella; species Cytidiella melzeri. The sequence goes on along the minus strand of JABYQR010000131.1, from coordinate 40,671 downwards.
GATTGGGATATAATCTGCGTTCAAGAACCGTTCTGGGGACACATTAAAAATGTTGCCTCCATGACGAACAAAGAGGGTGAAGCGTACATGCAAACAGTCACCCATCGTGAGTTCATCAGTATTGGTGCTCAGGAAAAAGCGCGAGCAATGGTGTTCGTGAACAAGCGTTGGAAAGCGCATATGCCTCGGCTGCGGTCTGACCTCATTAATCATAATGACATCAACTGCGTTGCAATGGATATTGGAGATAGGGTCATGACCTTCTTAAATGTCTACAATTCTCATGAAGCAAACTCGGCTCTCACTTACCTGGAGAACCATGTTTCTACATTACCACACATTACTTTTATGTGTGGGGACTTCAATATTCGCCACCCAAATTGGGATAAGAACGAACGAACTAATCGTCGCCCTCGCTATTTAAGACAAGGGGACGATCTCATTGCTCTTTCTGAGATGGAGCTGGGACTTGTGCTACTTAATGACCCGTACGGGCCTCCAACGTGGCGCTCAAACAACTCGGACAATCGTCCAGGTGTACTCGATTTGGTGTGGGCAGATCCGGCATATATTCCGGGCTCGTTACACATCAACTCTGATGGTCGTAATAATAGTGACCACTCCATTTTGGAATGGGATGTATATGTTGATAGTAAGCCTGAGATCGGGCCTACAATTGGCAAAGTATCTGCAGCAGGGCGTGAATTTGTCAAACGCGTGCGGAAAGGCATTGATCTTATCCTACGGGATGAGGAGTACAGTTCGAGGGAACAAGTGGAAAATGCAACAGAGCGCTTCAACCTATGGGCGCAAGAAGCATGGAATAGCTTGGCTGCTGTGCCAGACTTGAGCCAAGCGGCAAAAGGGTGGTGGAATGCTGAATGTTCTGCTGCTGCAAAAGCTTCTAGGATTGCTCGGAAAGTATTGGATGATGCTTCGAGGGCATATCGAAAAGCGACCAAAGTAAACATGGTCAATTATTCGCAATCTCATGCGGAAGAATGCGCTGATGCCTTTGCTGATGCAGAGGACAAGTGGAAAGATGCTCAGAGAGAGTTGCGTAAAGCAACAAACCGAGCAAAACGGAGTTTCTTTGATCGCACAATTCAGAGAATCCACCACCAAAAAGTTTGGGATGTTGTTGGCTGGGTCAAGCCGCGCCCCATTGACTCAACTACGGGCATTATAGGCCCTGATGGGAATCCATGTTCCACCAAAGAGCAGCTTGCGGAAGCGTTCCAAGAGCAGTTCTGTCCTAGTATTCAGCGACCAGTTGATGAGAAATACATTGAGCTGATCCCCCAGGCCCCTGAGAGGGAGTGGGCAGACTTCAGCTTGGCGGAAATCCTTGAGGAGTTGAAGAAGACATCAAATATGTCTGCACCAGGCCCAGACCACCTGTCATGGTTCTGGCTGAAACGCATTGTCATTCAAGGCCCTTATGACTTTAGTTGCAAGGACTTTGAGGATAAAGGAGATGCTACAGCAGCATCTAGGGTCCGGCATCTGTTTAACGGATGCATTAAGTTTGGTGTGTTCCCGTCTGCATTCAAAGAGTCAAAGACAGTGATCATACCCAAACCAAATAAGCCGGATTACACGAAGCCCAAAGCGTATCGTCCGATAGTCTTGCTAAATTGTATTGGCAAGTTGTTAGAGAAAGTCATAGCGAAGCGATTACAATTTGAGTCGCAGAAGTTTGGCATTACTCATCCTTGCCAGTTTGGCGGAACGATGCAGCATTCAACTACGGATGCGGGAGTGCAAGTTGTTCACAACGTGCGAGAAGGATGGGCGAGGAATAGGTTGTCCTCTGCTCTTCTGGTAGACGTGGCGCAGTTTTTCCCGTCGGTCAACCACACTATAGCCACTGGCGTGTTTAGACGGCAGGGCTTTAATTCAAAAATCTGCGACTTCTTTGAGGATTACTTCAGGGGCCGTATGACCAAATTCTGCTTCCAGGGGTCTGAGACAGACCCTAAGGATTGTTCGGTAGGAGCAGGGCAGGGCGCTGTCTTATCTCCACCGTTAACAGCATTGTACCTAGCTCCGGCTCTACATCATGTGGCGCCCACAAACCAGGTGCTTGAGGGGGATCAAACCCTGCAATTCTTTGTCGATGATGGGTGGATACATGTATTTGGCCCTCCAATGGCAAAAGCGCGCATTAACCAACAACTTATAGCAAACGCTAGGTTGCTGGAACGCATATATGTAAAAATGACCGATGCCATGAGAATGGCAGGGTTAGAAGTAGAAGGGGATAAGACCGAACTTATCCACTTCAGAAATAGCACCAAACCTTGGAGCCCAGGTGAACCTTTGGGCCCAAGTGTGAATTTGCCAAGCCATGACGGGACAGTAATTGTCATTAAGCCTAAGGAGGTTGTACGATACCTGGGCTTCTTTTTCACTCCTAGACTTACATGGAGGGAGCACATAAGACGGTATGCTAACAAGGCGTGTAGCACTGTCAATGCGTTGCGATTACTTGGTAATTCTCAACGAGGATTTAATCCTTATCATAAGAGACGGTTATACATCTCTAACGTGCTTCCAGTCCTACTCTACGGTGCACAACTGTGGTGGGATCCCAATTGGAAGCGACAGAAATGGATTGCAAAAGAGCTTCAACTTGCTCAGTCGCGAGCTGCGAGGTGGATCACAGGTGGCTTTAAGACCACTCCGATTGGTGCACTCGAGATGATGGCTGGGCTCATTCCCATCCGACACCATGTAGACAAATTTATGTCGAAAGCTGCTCTTAGAGTGAGAACAGTGCATCGAGGTCACCCCCTCCGGGCTAATCTCCCGGCGGAGTGGGAGACAAACGATGCAAATTGTCGCATGCCTTTTCCTTTGGGGGCACGACGATATAAAGTGGATTCGCCTTTGGCGCACATCCATAGAATAGGGATGACTTCAGACGAAGCCTTTGATCCTGTTGATGTTGAAAACTGGCCTGGTAAACGCATTCTAGATGAGTTCCAGGACAGAATCAAGTTCTTTGTGGATGCGCCTAACAAATCCTCCAACGATTTTAAGTCATGGGTGGATGGAGATCTGAAACCTCGAATTGAGTTCACAGAACATAATGAAGACATTCGTTCAGTTTGGACTGACGGATCTCTTATATGGGATGGGTCTGCAAGAAGACGCAAGTCAGGAGCAGCCTGGACTACACGACATATGGGTGTAACTCTTACTAGGAAACACACCCCTATGGGCAATTCTGGCGTATATGACGCTGAAATTTGCGCTCTTGCTATGGGTATTAGTGATGCTGTCATGAACATTCCTGATAGTATCACTGAAATCCACCTCTTTGCTGACAACAAGTCTGCATTGCAATCCATCCTGAAGCCAAATGTTGGCCCAGGACAGATGATGCGTTTGGTAGCGTGCCGAAGGGTGCGAGACTTCTTGAGCGCAAACCCTGCACGCTATGTGGGGCTGCATTGGGTACCAAGTCACATTGGCCTCGCACTCAACGAGGACATGGACAAATTTGCCAAAGAGGCTACAGAAAAACCACAACCGAGATTTACCTCGTGGAGTGTGGCACGTCAAGACAAAGATGCAATGGCTATTAAACGGTGGCATCGTCTTATGAAAGACTTTGATTACAAAGGGCACAGCAACGTTATTAAAACGTCTGAATTCAAGGGAGTGACACCAGTGGCCAAACGGCATTGGTGGTTGAAAAACCTTGGCGGAGCTCAGTCAGCGTTGTATAACGTTGATAAGCCTGATAATACAGTGGGTGTGGCGGAATATGCTGCTGCTACACGTCTCATCTTAGGACACATGCCTATTGGCGAGTTCCGTGAAAGATTTCACCTGGAGGGCCCCGCGGAATGTGCGTGTGGCGCTATTGAAACTCGAAAGCATCTGCTGGACGAGTGTCTTTTGTGGTACCGTGCTTGGAGACCACCTGACCCATACAACCAAGAGGAACTAGCAGCTCTTGCGAGTATGGATTCTGCAGATTTCCAAAACTGCACACAGTTGTTTGGACAAAACGAACTCCTTGTGTTCTTGATCATGAACCCCATGGCAGGAACTTTTGAATGGGCTAAGCTGGTGGAAACGAGAACCTCAGATTTAGCTGCAAATTGTTTCAACTCCTACGCGGTAACACGAGTATGGGTTGAGACAATACTTAAACAAACAGTGTTTGGTGCCCACACCAAGTGGAAACCGATCGATTACAGTCCCAAATCCCACCGGCAGTTCATGCGCGAAGTGTGGAGATCAGGACATGAGTGGACTATAAGGACGCTCATACACAAAGGGGAGGCTTCTGAGGAGCAGAAGCGTGACCCAATATTGAAGGTGAAGAAGCCGAAGGAGAAACATATTCCGGCGGATGATCACCATGCCAAGGCGGAAGCTGAGGCCAATGCTAGGTCGGAGGAGGACAGAGCAAAGTTCGTCGACTGGTTTTTTAGAAATCTAACAGACGACCTGGAGTTCAAATCTCCATACTCCAGTTGGTGGGGGCCGCAGAGGGAGCGGCAATACCTTGCTAATGGAAGGCCAGCGGATGCGCTGGATTTCGGAGAGGATGAGTTTCGCCTTCCTGTGGCAAACAGTGATTCCAATTCGAAACGCGATGGTCATCATGAGGACGGTGGCGAGGTCGACCCCTTGCTGTCGGAATCTACGCGGTGGCGGGCGAACCCCAGTCAGACAGGACGTTTGGCTTGGGGGGAACCCACGGATGCGGGTTGGGGTGTTCTCTACCCTGCATCCGGCGAAGGAACCCTTCACCTAAGTGAGTGAAAGGGCTTTTGTGTGCCATGACCTGGCATGTTGGTGAATGTTGTGTTTCTTCAACGGAGGGGGGGTTATTTTCTTTTTCTGCGTAGTAGCGACAACGCGCTTAGATGGGGCTAAGTCATCAGGCCTAGGACATACCACATTCAACCGTCCTGAAAAAACCGTCAGAAAGTAGCAGTTGCAGCGGGCACTCGCAGCCGCAGGCCAACATGGGGCCGGGGGTCTATGTCTCCCTTTCTGTTTCTGCCAAGTATAGGTTGTGACACTTGGGCGGTGCCTAAACACCACTGCCTCGCTGTCCGGTCCACACCACTCATCCGAGGACTGTATAAAACAACCCACAATCGGGACGGGCGCTGGCAGCCGTTTCATGGTTTCGGATTATGGTCTCACATGTAACTACGTTACGCACGGACCTTTATAAACTTAGATATAAAAAAAAAAAAAAAAAAAAAAAAAGTCTATTGCATCGCCAGTGGCATTAATCCTGTGGCGCTACTTACGCCCCCATCTCCCGCCCTATGCCACTAGCAACCGCCTTCCTTCTCTCTTTGCACATTATCCTCCCAGTGGCTTACTGTCAGAATTAACGGTCTGGCACAGGGTAAGCAACAGATAGATTCGTAGAGGCGAAGGTAGCGTACCTGGCACAGGGTAAGCAACAGATGCTGACCCCTGTGCCGGTCGTGTCCCTTTTATACATGTGATGCGGATGTCCGTGTATAGTAACTCTCATCACCGAGCCCCCGCCTCTTGCCTAATCCGTCTCCTCGGGCGGGTCATCACTTGACACCCCCCCTTGACCCGCTAGCACTCCTAGCATTTCCATCCCTCGCGTGTGTAGAACACGGGCTAGAGCCTTGGTGAATATATCTGCTTTGTTTTCAGTTCCAGCGACCCGCGTGACGACAATTTTCCCTTCGTTGACAACATTCCTAATGAAATGAGCGCGAATATCGATGTGCTTCATGCAGGTATGGCCGTGAGGATCGTGCGTGCAAGCAATTGTACCGTTATTGTCACAGTATAAGTTCATAGCGTCCTGCTGTGGAAATCCGAGCTCGCCTAGTAATTGACGCATCCATATTATTTGGCACGCGGCGTGTGAGCATGCAATGTATTCAGCTTCGCAAGACGATAGGGCGACCACGGCCTGTTGTTTTGCGCTCCAAGCGACTGGCAAACAGTAGAGTACCATCACGTATCCTGAGACGGATTTTCTTCCTTCGCTGGAGCCCCAATCCGAATCTGTGAATCCGTGGAACAGCGGATACGCCGGGTCGAGGTTTCCTAGAGTCAGGCCAAGAGAGCGCGTGCCTTGCAAGTATCGTAGTAAGTGTTTGGCTGCTGCCCAGTGGGTGTGCCCATAGCACGACATGAACTTAGCGAGTTCGTGAACCGCGTAGGCGATGTCAGGTCTTGTGGTGGTGGCAAGGTACATGACCTTGCCAACGAGAACGCAGTACGGGAGGTCCTTGACCGCGTCGCGGTCTGCCGGAGTTTTGGGCGCATCTTCTCGCGACAATGATACCTTGGGTGGTAATGGCGTTGAGGCTGCGTTGCTGAATTCCATGCCAAAAAGTCGTAATATGGATATGGTGTAAGCTTCTTGTGAGAGGAGAATTGAGCGACACTTGCGATCCCTGGTGACTTTGCAGCCCAATAGCCACTCGACTTCGCCGTTATCTGTGATGTCGAATAAGTGTTTGAGTCCTTGTGTTACTGAATCGGATTCGGCTGAGGAAGGAGTGGCTAGTAGTATATCATCGACACTGGTTGCAGATAGGGACTTGGCATTGCCAACGTCTCGTACATGGACACTCCAGTCTGACTGGCATCTCCGGAAGCCTAGCATGTGGTATTTTTCGTTGAATTTGAGGTACCATGATCGGCCTGCTTGCTTCAGGCCGTATAATCCCTTTAGCAGTCGCCAGTAACCCGGTCCTGCGATTGACGGTTTCTTCATGTAGATTTCCTCTGTGAGCGGTCCGTTCAGAAACACCGTTTTGATGTCGATATGACGAAGATGGAGGTCGTGGTGTGCGGCAATGGCGAGGATAGTCCTTATTGAGTCCCATCGAGCCACCGGAGCGAATGTGAAGTTGAAGTCCTGGCCGGGAATTTGAGTGAAACCCTTGGCCACGAGTCGCGCTTTGAACCTCGCGATATGTCCATCAGCGTTTCGTTTGAGGTGGAGGACCCACTTGGAATCCACAGGTTTTCTTCCTGGGGGTACCTCCTGCACTTCCTCGTATACGCCTTTTACTCGCAGCACCTCAAGCTCCTCGTGTATAGCGACCAGCCACTCCTCCCAGTATTTGCTGCGTTCCGCCTCTGCGATGGATCTGGGATCTTGTTCGTTAGCGTCGTCGATAGGAGCTGCGGCGTTGGCATGTGGGACTGGGGTGAATTTTCCTTCGATGGTGGCTGATTTATTGGCTGCGTTGAGGGTGTCACAGATTTTCAATGTTTCTACAAGACTTGCCTTACCAGGCAACGGTATTATTGGGAATATTTAAGCGCTTATCCAGCGCTTATCCAGCGCTTATCCGGCACCTATTTAGGCGCTTATCCAGCGCTTATCTGGCACTTATCAGGCGCCTATTCCGGCGCTTATTCTCAGTGCCTATCAATTGATGCGCTGATGCGCCTCCTGTCTCTGATGCGCTGATGCGCTCCTTTCCTTATCTGTGTATCACATGATAGAACTCTCTGGAACCTTGTAGAACTTGCTGGAACTATGATGTCATAGTATAGAACATTCCATTAGATGATGTCATAGTTCTTAGAACCTTCTGGAAAAGTCTAGCCTTGTCTTAGAACAAGCTAGAACAAGTCTAGCCTTGGAGCTAGGTCATGGGGTCAGGTCATGGGGACAATTGCTATTGGTTGATTATTGAAGTGACACCACTAGGGCATAGGGCATGCTTAGTAAGGTAGATTACTTTGCTTACTCATGTAGGTATTAGGGGTCTTAGGGTAGTACCTGGGGTCCTCCCCTTCATGTATATATAGAGGCACTCCTGAGGGCATATCCCCTCAGTCTTATCCACTCTGTTGAACCAGGACTACTCAGTACCCACCAGTACTTCGCTCACCACCACTCTTACTCTCTATCTCACCACATTCCCCTCAAGTTAACCAACTTATCTGGTGAGTGTAGCATTACTGTTACAGAGGGCAACTGTTTGAGTCATGATGAGTCCCCCCTTGTCCGAATACGCGCTGTTGTCAGTTCGGTAACGCAAAGGTAGAGTGATCTTTTGTCGACCTGTGGTGCTCTCGTGAGCGTAGGGTACATGTTGTCTCTGCAGGAGACGTACCAATGGTCTCAGATGGAGATCCATCAAGCCCCTTGGGGGTGCGAGGTTCCTTGGGAACAGTCTCAGTGGATGGCTGTGCCATCGACGAATCTCTGCAGGAGATAAGTCAGGTCGAGGATGCATCACTGTGTGAGGCAAGACATACTGTGACGGTGCTGTGGCATCGCCGTTACGTTCGTGGTAACGATTGTCATCGGTGACCACGAAGTCGTTCCACATGGGTTGCAGTGCGGTGGTGGTGGTAGGCGGTGCGGTGGTGGTGGTAGGCGGGAGGTATGAGCTGCGCTCATCGTCGTCAAGAAACGTGACGTCTCTTCTTGCGCGTACAGCGCGTGCGTTTGGGAACCACACAAGGTACCCCTTCGCGTCATTTGCGTATCCCACGAAGCGACCTTCTTCACCACGCGGTTGCATTTTGTTGATCGAGTCTGCATCCATTCGCCGTGAAATGACGCGTGAGCCGAAGACGTGGAAATGGGAGATGTCGGGATTGCGCTTATGCCACATGTGGTACGGAGTTGTATTTGGTGGCAGTGCGGATGTAGAGAGTTGGTTCAGTATGTGTGAGGCGCATTGGACCGCGAGAGGCCAGAAGAAGTCGGAGAGACCGCTGTCGATGAGCATGGCCCTAGCCATGGACGCAAGAGTCCAGTTGGATCTTTCAGCCACACCGTTTTGTGGGGATGCGTCGGGCACGGTCTTCTCGAATGTTATTCCCTCCTTTTCGCAGTATGTACGAAATTCTCCTTGTACAAGCTCGGGAGCGTTGTCGACGCGAATGACAGCCAATTTTTCTCCCGTGAAGCGTTCCGCGGCGTTTTTCCATTTTGTGAATTCAATGAGTGTGTCTGAACGGAGTTTTAAGAAAAGAGGGGTTCTCCACCTTGAGTTGTCGTTGACACAAGGAAGGAAGTATTTGACACCACCGTACCCAACAGGCAACGGTCCGCAAATGTCGATGTGTACACGGAATATAAGGCGATCAGCTCGTGAGGATGCGATTTTTGGAAAGGGAAGTCGTTTGATGTTTTCTCTGGCACATGCTTTGCAAGTTTGTGGCGTTGTGGAACCAGGCGCAATGCGAATCCCGGACGTTGAGGTTGTCAGCCGTTTTACGCCCACGTGGCCTAGTAGGCGGTGTAAAAATCCTGCGATACTGATCGAGTAGAGGCAGTGGTAGAGGGTGGCTCCGAGATACGATCAATGAGCGAGTGTTGGATGATTGGAGTAGGCGCCTTGGCATTAAGGTTGGTAGGTGATGGACAAGTCGCGACGTGCAAGCGGTACAAGTTGTTATCATCGAGTTGTCCTGTGATGAGGGTCACCCCATTGAGATCTAGGGAGATGTTCCCGTTGATGGTTCGCGATCCTACTCCTCTGCGTGCGAGACAGCCCTGGGAAACAAGATTCATGCGTGCGGTAGGCACGTGTAATGTGTTGGTCAATTTCACAGTATGTGTTGATCCGTCAGCTATGGCTCGGAGATAGACGTCACCAGTGCCGACGGCAGAAGTGGTCAGGGTTGATCCGAAACCGCGCACTTTTAAGGGTTGAATTTCGCAATAGTTGGAGAATATGTTGCGATCAAAGAAGATGTGTTGATTAGCTCCGGAGTCGTGGTATACCGAAGGAATTCTGGTGTGCTCTTGAGACAACGCAGCGTTGTGACATTTGATTTCGTTCTCAGGGTCCGCCAAGATCACGGTGTTCAATACATAGGTAGCCTCTTGCGCAAGAATACGGGCAGTATTGGCTTCAACAACGGGCATTTTGCTGGTATTTGCCTCATTAACGGTGGCCGTGCTGGCGCTGGAGGTCTTCTTTGGTGTGAATGTCTTGGAAACGTTTTTGGATTTCTTCCGTTGGCTGGGTGGCAAGTGTATGTCGCGTCTGAATCTCCACCACTCGGGGTATTGACCGCACTTCTCTCCTCCGTACGTGAGACAGTTGTGTATTGTGTGTCCTCGTGGCCGAGGGCAGTCCGGATTCACGCACCATTCGGTCATTTTCTTGTTCCTGGGACCATCAGCTTGGCTCGTGGCTGTGGCGGTGACAGTGGGGCGCTTTCTATACATTGAATCGGTTTCATAGATCTGAGCAATCACGTCTTCATCATTCTTCATCTGCGCCCAATCTTCCTCCTTGATGAGTTCAATGACCTTTGAAGAGGACATTGGTCTGCCATTGTTGAGTGCGGTTGCCATGTCCTGATGGAGCGAGCGAGAGAACATACGCCAACTGTTGCTCGTAGGGATGAGATCCGCGAGTGTGCTTGCAAAGTTGGCATCAGAGAAGCGATTTGGATCTTGTTTGCAAAGATCCGCATAGAGAGCGCGGATTTTGTCTGCCCATTTGCTAACGACCATCTCATCTTTACAGACGAAGCTCATAATCTTCTGATGTAGCGACGCCGCTCGGAGATTGTTGACTGGGTGGTATTCTGACTGAAGAATGCGCCAAGCTTCTCTCACGGTTTTCACTCGGCCAATAAGATGGATTTTCGAGCGAGGAATGGCTTCCAACAGAAGAGCTAGGGCGTTCTTATTTGCGTCATACCAGGGTTGCGCCTTTTCGACCGCTTCATCAACCTCCGCTTCATTTCCCCTTTTGATCCCCCTTGTCACGACCCCAGTATCAGGGTCTTCCACCTCATCTTCGAACGTCCTCCGAAGTTTCGGGATCAGCGGGGGAATTGACTCGCTTCCCTCGATGTACTTCCAGAAATGGATAGTGTCAAGTGAACGGGTCTGGCACAGAGTAAGGAACGGATCGACATTCATACTGTTACAACATTGGTAGCGTACCTGGCACAGAGTAAGGAACGGATGCCTTACTCCTGTGCCAGTCGAAGCCTTTTATACAATGATCACTCGATCGTCGGATATTCCGTGTATAGCAGACCGACGATCTCTTCTCCTGATGCGTCTCTCGACTCCTTCCTAATCCGTACCTACTGGCGCGTCACCTTCAGTTGACACCCCCCCTTGACCGGCCAGTAGTCCCAGCATCTCTATCCCTCGTGTATGTAGGACCCGTGCCAGCGCTTTCGTGAATATATCTGCCATGTTGTCCTTTCCTCCAACCCTCGCGACGTCAATTTTCCCTTCATTGACGCAGTTTCTGATAAAGTGAGCCCTGATATCGATGTGTTTCATGCGCGTGTGGCCGTGCGGGTCGTGCGTGCACGCTATGGTCCCATTATTGTTGCAGTACAGTGGAGTGGCGACCGATTGTGGTAGACCGAGTTCGCCGAGGAGTTGGCGGAGCCATATGACTTGACACGCCGCATGAGAGCACGCTATGTACTCGGCTTCGCAGGAGGATAGTGCAACAACAGCTTGTTGTTTCGAGCTCCAGGCTACCGGCGACCGGTATACAACCATCACGTACCCTGAAATTGATTTTCGCCCTTCGCCAGAGCCCCAGTCCGAGTCCGTGAATCCGCAGAACATGGGGTACGCAGGGTCAAGATTCCCGAGTGTGAGTCCGAGCGACCTAGTGCCTTGTAGATAGCGGAGCAGATGCTTCGCGGCCGTCCAGTGTGAGAATCCATAGCACGACATGAATTTTGCGAGTTCACGAACGGCGTATGCAATGTCGGGTCTGGTGGTGGTCGCCAGGTACATGACCTTGCCGACTAAGGCGCAGTATGGCAGGGCCTTGATCTCGTCGCGTTCCTTCGTCGACGCTGGACTTTCTTCGCGCGATAATGCGACCTTGGGCGGCAGTGGTGTCGATGCGGCATTACAAAATTCCATGTTGAATTGTCTTAAGATTGACAGAGTGTACGACTCTTGCGAGAGGAGGATGGAGCGTCGCGCACGGTTCCTGGTGACCTTACATCCTAGTAGCCACTCCACCTCTCCATTGTCCGTGATCTCAAACAGCCCCTGAATACCCTCCGTTACTGCGTCTGATTCTGCCTGCGAGGGTGTCGCTAAGAGTATGTCGTCGACGCTCGTCGCCGACATGGACTTGAGACCGTTTTGGTTGCGAACGTGAACGCTCCAGTCTGACTCGCATCGCCTGAAACCGAGTGTCTGGTATTTCGCGTTGAACTCAAGATACCAGGAGCGGCCGGCCTGCTTCAACCCATACAGTCCCTTGCGAAGACGCCAATACCCTTTTCCGAGAATCGAAGGCTTCGTCATATAGATTTCTTCGGTCAAGGGACCATTCAGAAAAGCGGTCTTGATATCGATGTGGCGAAGGTGGAGGTCCTCGTGGGCAGCGATAGCCAAGATGGTTCGTATCGAGTCCCAGCGCGCAACCGGTGCGAATGTGAACGTGAAGTCTTGCCCCGGAATCTGGGTGAAACCCTTGGCCACTAGTCGCGCTTTGAACCGCGCGATATGTCCGTCTGCGTTGCGTTTGATGTGTAGGACCCATTTGGAATCCACAGGTTTTCTGCCGGTAGGAATGTTTTCCACCTCTTCGTAGACGCCTTTCATCCGAAGGGCCTCGAGCTCTTCATGGATCGCTGCTAACCAATGTTCCCAGTATTCGCTGTTCTCGGCGTCTGTGATCGAGCGTGGATCCTTCGCGTTCATGTCGTCAATTGGTGATAGTGCGTTGACATCCGGAAAATGGGCTAGGGCGTGATGGATGTGGGACGTTGTCGGGTCGTGTAGTTCGATTCCGTGTGTGAGAGCGTCATGTGTGAGAGTGGTGAGAACCAAGTCTCGTTGGATGTGCAACCCCCCCTCGTCCGAGTACACGGAATTGTCAACCTTGTACCGTTGAGGGAGTGTGCGTGTGCGTTTTCGTAGTCCGAGAACGTTGCCCTCATCCGGAGGTGCAGCGTTTAGGAGATCCGTCTCATCCGGAGACGATGTGTCCAGCCCAACCGGGGCTCCAGGTTCAGCCGGAACCAGCCCTACCGGGGCACGAAGATTGTCATTTCTCAATGACACCATAGACGAATCTCTACCGGAGATGTCGTCAGTTGAATTCCGTTTTGCAATCACGGAGGTTACATACTCGTGCGGCGCTCCGGCGTCGACGGTGATGTTGGGTCGCAGATCATTTTGGACGAGAATGTCGTCCCATAAAGGAGATGAGATCGAAGTGGCAGATGGTAGAGGGAACGTGTCGTCGAGGAATACAATGTCGCGCCGAGATCGAACAGTGTGTGTGTGAGGAAACCATATAAGGTAACCTTTTGCATCTTGTGCGTATCCGACAAACCGGCCTTCCTCGCCACGAGGCTGAATTTTGTTGAGGGTGTCGGCATCCATTCGTCTACAAATGACGCGTGTGCCAAATATGCGGAAATGGGATATATCGGGTTCGCGTTTATGCCAGATATGGTAAGGTGTGGTGTGCGCTGGGAGAGCAGTTGTTGGTACCCGATTTAGGATGTGTGCCGCACATTGGACTGCTAGAGGCCAGAAAAAGTCTGTGAGACCGCTGTCGATAAGCATCGCTCGCGCCATTGATGCCAGGGTCCAATTGGTTCTTTCTGCGACCCCATTCTGCGGCGAGGCGTCCGGTATAATTTTCTCGTACGTGATCCCTTCTTTCTCGCAATATTCCCGGAAACCTCCTTGAATTAATTCAGGTGCGTTATCTAATCGCAGTACAGCCACTTTCTCTCCAGTGTATCGTTCCACGGTAGTCTTGTATTTGATGAACTCTTGTAGCGCGTCAGACCGTGATTTTAGAAACAGTGCCACGCGCCATCTGGAATGACAATCTACGCAAGGCATGAAGTATTTGACGCCGCCATAGCCAACGGGTAAGGGTCCGCAGATATCAAGGTGGACACGGAACAATGGGCGATCAGCCCTGAGGTTCGAGAATTTTGGGAATGGAAGACGTTTGATGTTGGCTCGCGCGCAAATTTCACATGTTTGTTGGGCTAGTGGATCAGGTATAACTTGAATTCCAGACGTCGCGTGTGATAGCCCTTTAACGCCTAAGTGGCCTAGTAGGCGATGTAAAAATCCGGAGAAGCTCTTCGGATATTGGTTGCAGCGGCTACAGGCTCGGAGATGCGATCGAGTAGAGATAGCGCACTGGAACTATCGACACGTGTGGCGGTGTTTTGTGGCAATGCAGTGGCGTTTATTCTGTATAGATTATTGTCGTCTAAGTTCCCTGTCAGGACAGGTTTCCCGTTGAAGTCCAGGGTGAGACGACCGTCTTTGGTCATTGACCCAACTCCCCTGCGTTCAAGGCACCCTTGCGAGATCAAATTCATTCGAGCGGTGGGAACGTGCAGGACGTCTGATAACTTCACTGTGTGAGTCAGACCATTGACAGTCGCATGGAGATAGACGTTGCCAACTCCTACGGCAGATGTGGTCAGGGTTGATCCAAAACCCCGGACATTAAGAGGCGTGATCGGATGGTAGTCCGCGAATACGGTGCGATCAAAAAAGATGTGCCTGTTGGCACCGGAGTCATGGTAGACTGAGTTTTGCTTGTCGCTGTCGTGGGTAAGCGCTATAGTGTTGCACTTTATTTGCTCATCAGGGTCTGTGAGGATCATCGCATTGAAAGAGTACACGGTATCTTGCGAGAGAACCACAGCGGCGTTCGCGTTGATATCAGGTGGCTTTTCGGACTGTACTTCAGCGTTCGCAGCAGAGGGTTTGGCTGTGTTGAATGATTTCGTGATGTTCTTTGATTTCCGTCGCTGGGAACGAGGTAGATGGATATCCTTTCTCCCTCTCCACCACTCCGGATACTGACCGCATTTCCCTCCACCGTAAGCGAAACATTCGTCCACCGTGTGTCCGCGCGGCCTATCGCATTCAGGGTTTGTACACCATTTCGTTTGTCGCTTCGCAGCAGGGCCATCAGCATGATTCGCAATAGTAGCCGAAACAACGGGTCGCTTGCGGTACATCCCATCAATCTCGTAGATCTGAGCAATAACCTCAGAGTCGTTCTTAGTCTGCGCCCAGTCTTCCTCTTTGATAAGTTCGATGACTCTCGAAGAAGACATGGGGTTTCCGTTGTTGTGGGCGACTGCCATCTCTTGGTGCAAAGTGCGGGAGAACATCCGCCAGCTGTTATCGGTGGGAATGAGGTCGGCTAAGGTAGACGCGAAGTTGGTATCGGAAAGCCGGTTAGGGTCTTGATCGCAAAGATCCGCGTAAAGAGCCCGCATTCTATCGACCCACTTGCTGACTATCATATTCTCCTTACACGTGAAGCTCATCAATTTCTGATGCAGCGAAGATGCGCGTAAGTTGTTGATGGGGCGATACTCGGATCGAAGAATCTTCCAGGCTTCCTTCGCAATTCTTGTTCGTCCGACGAGATGGATCTTCGCGCGTGGGATTGCCTCAAGGAGAAGTGCTATCGCCATTACATTTGCCTCGTACCATGGTTCGGCGTCCTTCTCGGCCTTCTCAACCTCATCTTCGTTTCCCTTTTTGATCCCCTTAGTGATGATCCCTGTAACTGGATCCTCTACTTCGTCTTCGTAAGTCTCCCGAAGAGTAGGAATCAGTGGCGCTGTCGAATCGGGTCCCTCAAAGTACTTCCAGAGATGCATCGCTCTCAATTTAGCTTCGACTTGTATCACCCACGTTCCATAAGAATTGCTATCACCGTCATCTTCGAGTTTCGGTAACTTATTCCTCGACGAGTCGGTGTTTGAAGTCGACATGATGATTTTCTGATGATAGGGGTAGAATGACAGATTGGATTGTGCAAGTTACGAGGAGATATGATGCGGTTCCTAGGTAGCGTCGGGGCTCATAACCTGTCAAGTGAACGGGTCTGGCACAGAGTAAGGAACGGATCGACATTCATACTGTTACAACATTGGTAGCGTACCTGGCACAGAGTAAGGAACGGATGCCTTACTCCTGTGCCAGTCGAAGCCTTTTATACAATGATCACTCGATCGTCGGATATTCCGTGTATAGCAGACCGACGATCTCTTCTCCTGATGCGTCTCTCGACTCCTTCCTAATCCGTACCTACTGGCGCGTCACCTTCAGTTGACAGATAGATCTCAATTTCGCTTCGACTTGCACCACCCATGATCCGTACGAATTGGTATCTCCGTTGTCGTCAAGCTTAGGAAGTTTGCCCTGAGGTGAATCGTGATTCGACGACATGGTAATGAATGAGTTGATAGAGTTGGACTCGAATAAATTGAGTGGTAGAATAGCGATGCGATAAAATCTGTGGCAATTTTACGCTGAGCCGGGGCTCATAACCTGTCAGAATTAACGGTCTGGCACAGGGTAAGCAACAGATAGATTCGTAGAGGCGAAGGTAGCGTACCTGGCACAGGGTAAGCAACAGATGCTGACCCCTGTGCCGGTCGTGTCCCTTTTATACATGTGATGCGGATGTCCGTGTATAGTAACTCCCATCACCGAGCCCCCGCCTCTTGCCTAATCCGTCTCCTCGGGCGGGTCATCACTTGACACTTACTGCGCTCAGCGGTGTAGGCTCTGCCACGATCCTCAGCACTCGTGCACCTAGTCTCGGTTCCAAACATCAGGTAGGGAGACAACGAGACAGGGAGACAAGACTCGGAGACAGGGGGCACAGTCGCTGTTGCTCCTGTAACACATTATTACCTCGACAGCCGAAGGACGAAGTTTCAGACAATAGGGGCATTCGTTACAAAGTGTGTGGCCTGATTCTTTTTTCTCGTTTCGTACAGCATCTCTATGATTAATTGTCTCCCTGTCTTATGTGTCCTTGTGGATTTTAGTGTCGTAATCAAGCTGCGGTCGTCCAGGCAAACTCGGCGGGCCTTCTTCTTCACACTAAAGTCGGAACGTACGCGTGCGCCGTGACGTGGCAATTTTGAATAGCCTTCTGCCCATATCCTCAAGTTTCAGGGGTGAGAGCCACATCGATAAGAAGCTGACAAATATGCTCAGAGTCTTCGGTTTCATGGATGACTTTCTGGACTTCGACGTGCTGCCAATAGGATGGCCATGGTGGACTTCTGCCGGAACAATTTGCGGACCGTATCTCACTCCAATGACTTGGAGTGGCCTCAGCGTTTCGGAGCACTAGGTCAGTAGTCATTCGAGGAGCAGGGAGGAGCAAAAGTCTTGGAGCACCCAGTGCAGATGAACGAATGACCGACGTCGAATGCTATCGACGAGCCACTTTGTGGTGAACTGCGTATTCCTTACACCACGCCGCCCGGTTGCACTACAGACTGTAAATGGTTTGTACCAGTCTTTCTCAACTTGACACAATCGATAGCTCATTGAACCCGATGGCAACACCAGTGAGCCCTGCTCGGACACGTCGCTTGCGTCGCAGTGTCCATCACACACATTACGCGATCTGCAGGGTGAACAAGTTGCAGCTTACGACGCGAACTACATCAATCAAGGTTACCAAGCACTGCTCGGTGCATCGCCCAAAGCAATGCAAGTTTTACCATCGAGCCCAACATTCAAGTTGATCGCAGCCTTTGTTCTGGTTTTGTTTTGTTTCTTCTGACAAGACAGTCCCCGTTGCACCTCTCGGTTTTGCTTTTTACGGTCATGGAAAGTCTCTCACTGAACCGCATTGAACTGCCTCTGGGTCTGGGCACCCGTACTCTATCGTCAAACCCTGGGAGGTCTAGCGAGATAAGAAGAGGCCACTACTGAGAAATAAAGATTTGGCATCGTATGCAGTCATCTGAATTGATCGTACAGCACTGTGCTGGTGCTGTACGATAGTTGCATGCGTTCCATCCGGTACGCGCATTGTACATGCACCAGGTCCTGTTATCAGACGCCGCCCGCTAACGCTTAGGCTAGACTAAATCTTCCTATTTTTGGCTGCACAGAGGACTGCGACAGAAACCGTGGGTTGAACGAGTCTTAAATACCAAGAGAGAGTAACCAGCCAGGCGTGAATTGAGTTCGCTATTTGCCGCATTTGCACAGCTGTGTCTCCCTTCTCCCCGTCCATGTGCGCGCTGTCTCAGATTAATCGGTACACACACGTACCGCAGCCCATCATAAGCTTTCGACTCCCTTTTAATGTGTCGTCAAATGGGGAGGATTTCGGGCCTAGTCACGGTCACATTTTCTGTTACTTGCCGTTTCATGTTGACTTTTTTAGGTAACCAGCAAAAGCATTTTCACATGTACTTACACGCAATTGCACTGGCAACCCATCATCATGCACTTTGACAGTTTGCGACATACTTTCCAGGCTTCAAGGTTGCGCCTTGTTCAGATGCGCGGTCCACCACTCCTCAAACGGCGTCCACCCCAATCCCCCGTTCGCCGCCATGAGGTCTTCTGTCTCACGCGTGTACAGGTGACAGTCTCTCGGGCGCGTTGTCGCCGCTGCGCCCTACAGAAATCACAAGGTCAGAATGTATATTAATCACTGATTTGGCGGGGAAAGGAGACGCACGGTGTATGGCTCTGCGTCCGGGATGATGTGATCGTGAGGGAGGCCGAGGATCTTGGCGAACACCAAACACATCTCGTACTTTGTGAACGGCTCTTCTGCGGAGTAGTGTAGGATGGGCGGGATCGCTTGGGTCTTTGGGAGGGCTATGATAGTCACGTCACGCCGTGTTGGACACTTGAGAGCAACAAAGGGGTTGGGGGGCTTTTTCACTCACATGACAAACGAACGAGAAAATCAGCGATGTCAAGCACGTTTGTCGGGTACCGCGTCGCAAAGTGGTCCATCTTGTACGTCTTGCCTGACCGATCAGTCACGACGTCGATCAGGATGTTGACAGCGGTGTCGGCGTTGTTCGGTGCAGGGCCATATCTGAGAGAAGGGTTTTGCTCAATTAGTGTCAGTTGGCGTGTCGATATGCAGATGGGGCTGCGCACAACACGGGTACTCGCAGAGAGATGGCTTTTGCGTCTGTGACGCTTAAGACGGCCTCCTCACCATCGCGTTTAGTGCGGCCGTAGAGGTTGAGTGGGTTGGTGGGAGAGGAGGGGGTGTATGGTGGAGAGGTGCCGTCGAAGACGTAGTCTATGGCAGGGACATCGGTCGTTCAGTATATAGGCTAAGGGTTTCATGCACGCACCTGTTGAGATGTAGACGAGGGTGAACCTCTGTTTCTTTGAGAGCGAAGCGAGATGCGCGGGGAGATCTGCATTCAGCTGGTTACGAGTCTCATGTTTAATAATAGCTCTCTAGTGTGACCGTTGAATGGGTGTTTGATGCGATGTTTACCTTATGCGTGGCTTCTGGATTCTGAAACAACGCAGTTAACGGCCGATCACCGGGCAGCGGAGAACTTTGAGAACCTTCTCTGCTACATCTGGCCTTCTCTCAGCAGCGCAGTGAACCACCCCTTTGTAGATCAAGGATGATATCAGTGAGTGTACGATTGGACGACGTTAACGAAGTTGAAGATGCGTACAATCAGGCTTGAACTCTTCAAAGGCACGCTCGACGTCGGCGATGTTCAAAAGATCGATTCGTTTCAACTCGTCAGTTGACCTGGAATGCGCCAGGCCGAGGACGGTGTTACTCGGGGCTGCTTTGAATGCGCTGTAGACGGCGGAACCAAGGACACCGGATGCACCTGGAATGACAACGTGTGAATATGATCTTAAGTCCGCATACGTTGCACAAGATGTGCTGCAGTTGGAGAGAAACCTACCTGTTACTATGATGCGCATGGTAATTGTGGCCAGCGGAGGATGCAGTCAGCGTCGAAAGACAGAGCTGGACGGTGAGAGTACTGGAACTCGGCCCGGACGCCACCATGATGAGCGCTTCCGCATTCGAGAGGGAGGCCCAAAGCTGACGTCAGAGAGAGATCAGTATATGAAAGAGTCTCCACTGCCTCTGCCAGTCTCTCTACTCTCAACCACAACCACGCACGCAATGTCTTCAGTAGGTGGCACCCAATCTCCCTCTCTCGATTCCTCGGGACAGAACGAGCCCATGGGCGTATCGAACATCCAAGGCGACAAGCCAAAGGCAGTTCCAGACTCGAAACAACGCGAACGTACGCAGTTAACGTGTCCGCTTAGATGCTGCAAGAGTCTAATCCTCCCTCCGCCCTGACAGAATACTTCCAGCAGTCGGAAACTGCACCCGCCATCCAGACTGATGCCACAGCCACTGCGCAGGTATGTCGAGATCCACTCCGACTCTTTCAGATAGTCAATGACAATCGCGAAGATCGAAAAGGCAAAACAAGACTGATTCTAGGAGTTCACGACATTTGTATAATGTATTAGTGTAAATTTGAAATGTTTCGCAAGGAAATGGATGTTTATAGATCGGTGGTTGTTTCGGCGTGATCCGGAGCTTCGGGGTCCGACGGGGATGTTCTTATCTTGGCGCTGCGTAGGTTGGCACCGGGTGGTCTTGTGCCACAATCATTCATACCCGCCGCCACCAACACCAGCTCAACGTCCAACGTCAACGTTCATTTCGCCAAAGCCTCGGTTCTGTAGAGTTTCGTTGCGCCTGTCCGTACATCGTGATTGTGGTTCCGCTCGGGCGGGAGAGTACCCCGACTACGCAAATAACCGTCAAACGTGGCGAGAGAAAGTCGCAAGAGTTGGGGATGCTTGAAACTTCCTGAAACGTGTCGTTGTCGTAGTTTGATCGGGTGTGCGGGATATAAAAGGTTGCGTGATCTCCACAAAGAAATAGTCTCAACGTTAGTCCTGACATGACAATGTCTTGTTCAGACTGCACATGGCCAGATGTCCCACCAGGCATGACCAGGAACGATAGCATGTGGTGTATGGAAGTTCGCTGGCGCCATGTTCGCCGGACGGAGAATGCCATCCATGTCCGACATGTGCGCCGACGAGATCGAGGCGTGACACGGTGCATACCTCCTCGATATGGAACAAAGCAAACAAGTTGCCGTGGGAGACCTTTCGGAAGGTTGGAAAAAGGTACAACGCCTGTCATTTTGTGTTGCTTCGATGCTTCTGACATATGAAATATATTGACAGTAGCATGCGATGCAGAACTGTATCGGCGCTCGTGACGCTCGCCGTCCGTATAAATCACGCCAGCTCCCCGCACATTATGCGTGCAGCTCAGTCGTAAACCCGACCCACAGGCCACCGCCACCATGTCAGAACCGTCCGTCCACGACGAAAAATACGACGCCGACGATGCGAAACACCTTCGTGAGCCCCCTTCCAAGTACCAGCCACGACGTCTGCTCTAACCCCATTTTCTTCCCACGCAGACCCCGCCGAAGTCGATATCGCCGACTTCGACGACCCGAACCTCGACCTCACCCACATTGAGAGTTTGGAGGATGACTCTCCTTACCCAGAGGTCAGGTCCGCCGTCGCAAATACAGACGACCCAGACATGCCCGTCAACACCTTCAGGGCGTGGTTCATTGGTATAATATGGTCTATTCTCATCCCCGGTCTCAACCAGTTCTTCTTCTTCCGCTACCCTTCCGTCAACATTACCTCCGTCGTAGCCCAGCTCATCTCCTTCCCCCTCCTGCGTCTATGGGCGCGCGTCGTTCCGTCGGTCAAGATTTTCGGCATTTCTCTCAACCCTGGGCCTTTTACCATCAAGGAGCATGTCCTCATCACCATCATGGCCGGTGTAGGTGCTAGCTCCGCATATGCTGTAAGTCTGTTCACTGCAATGCATCATTTGTCTAAGGCTTACTTTCGTCATTGTAGACTGACATTATTGCGGTGCAACGAGTGTACTACAATCAGACCTACAACTTTAGTTACCAGTGGCTGCTCGTCATGTCCACACAGCTCATTGGTTTCTCCATCGGTGGCATTGCTCGTCGCTTCTTGGTCCAGCCTCCGTCCATGATCTGGCCCGCCAACCTCGTCACTTGCACCCTTTTCAACACGCTTCACTCACAGCAATACGAGGGTATCGGAAACCGCGGCGGTATTTCCCGTGAACGTTTCTTCACTTACGCACTGGCTGCCGCGTTTTCTTGGTGGTTCCTTCCAGGATACCTCTTCCAGGCGCTCAGTACCTTCAATTGGGTATGCTGGATCGCGCCCGAGAACGTCGTCGTTAACCAGATCTTCGGCCAAGTGTCTGGTCTGGGCGGCTCGATCCTGACGTTCGATTGGTTCCAAATTGCATATGTCGGTTCTCCTCTCGCGTGGCCGTGGTGGGCGCAGGCCAACGTCGTTGGTAGCATGGTCCTCTTCTACTGCAAGTCTTGACTCTCGAATGCACCATTATCATAATGCTCACCTTGGATTTAGGGATGCTCGCTCCTATTCTCTATTATACCAACACTTGGTACGCCAAGTACCTCCCCATGTCGTCCTCGACTTCGTATGACAATACTGGCGCCCAGTATCAAGTACTCAACATTGTCGACGAGAACAACATCTTTAGCGAAGAAAAGTACAAGGCATACTCTCCTTTGTTCCTTTCCACTACCTTTGCCATATCCTACGGCCTTTCCTTTGCGTCGATCACCTCCACTCTCGTCCACACGTTCATCTACTACCGCAAGCAAATTTGGACGCAAGCTCGCCGCTCCATGCACGAGCAGTCCGACATCCACGCTCGCTTGATGGCCAAGTACCCTCAGGTCCCCGATTGGTGGTATGCTGTTATTCTTGGTAAGCATGCCTCCCCTCATCGATTGATTCGACGGTTCTGACAGGAAGTTAATGCGCAGTGTCCATGTTTGTGTTTGGTATCATTGTCATTGAGGTGTGGCCGACGCAGATGCCTGTCTGGGCATTCGTTCTGTCTTTGGTACGCGAAATGCTTGCGTCCTATGATACACAAATAACTTAACATGTCTGTCACAGATCATCTCCTTCGTCTATGTCATCCCTATTGGCATGATTCAGGCTATTACAAACAACCAGGTCGGCCTCAACGTTATTACTGAGCTGATCATCGGCTACGCTCTCCCTGGTCGTCCGATCGCAATGATGATGTTCAAGACTTGGGGTTACATCACCATGGCCCAGGCATTGCAGTTCACTTCCGACTTCAAACTTGGTCACTACATGAAGGTTCCGTAAGTAACCGAACTTCTTTTGTCGACGTCGTGCCATTGCGCTAACTCTCTTTCTTCTCTTGCGCAGGCCTCGCCCGATGTTCTGGTGTCAGGTGTTAGCATCTGTCATCGCCGGTACGGTCCAACTTGGCGTTCAAGCCTGGATGTTCACCAATATCGACGGAATGTGCGGCGAAGATCAGGCCGATCACTTCATCTGCCCCAGCACCACCGTGTTCGGTACGGCATCTATCATCTGGGGTGTCATCGGCCCTGCTCGTATATTCTCACACGGACAGCTGTACTATGGCTTGGTCTTCTTCTTCCTCATCGGCGCTGCTGCTCCCGTCATCACCCGTCTTGTCCAGTACAAGTTCAACTACTCCGTCATCCGTTACATCAACTGGCCCCTCATCTTCAGTGCCACTGGCCTCATCCCTCCTGCCACGCCATCGAACTACGTCATCTGGTGTGTCGTTGGATTCGTCTTTAATTATGTCATCCGTCGCCGTCATTTCGCCTGGTGGACCAAGTACAACTGTGAGTTCTTTTTCTCCCATTGGTCTTGGGGAGCAAATTTGTATGGCGAGCTAAACACACATTTTGTCATTGACTTCAGACGTCTTGTCGGCTGCCCTCGACTCTGGTACCGCCATTTCGTCCATCATTGTCTTCTTCTGCCTGCAGTACCCGAAGAATGGTATGATTGGTGCCACCACAATCCAGACCTGGTGGGGTAACACCGTTCCGTGGAACACCTACGACGCTATCAAGCAGCCGTTCTACACTCTCGAGCCAAACGCGACTTTTGGGTGAGTGATTGGACTGCGTTTTTTTTCTCGTTTTGACGTTGTTTACTGATCTTTTCCCGTGTAGACCTCCCCCTGGTTCGTGGTAGACGTAGTGATGACGCGATAGCGGCGTTACGTGTACTTTAATCTGGGCTTTCGTTGTGAAACGACTGTTCATGTACTATTATAGCTTGTAATGCAGCGCACATCGTCAGTGCTTATATAAGTACCATCTTCTTAACCATAGCCGGGGCTTCGTCAGACATTCTTTCTATTCGCTATAAGGTTAGCCACTACATAAGACGTCTGACATATTCCAGTCGATGAGCTCAGGCTGAGAATAGCCTGAGAGGCAAACTTGAACAAGATGGTGCGAGGCAGCCCGTAAGTTCTAGTACACCCAACTGGCACGGAAGCGCAACAGCTTCGTGGCGTTCGACGCTAGAACATTCGTGAGACGCCAAGTGTAACTTGGCAAAAGCTTCGTTCTCAACCACCATGTCCATATTCGCTCAGGAGAACGAGCATCGTCTCTCGTGAGTCTCATTAATGCAGCTCGGCTTTTCTGACTTTGCTCTCACCCCGACCACACATGGCTGAGACAGAATCTGACTCAGGTACACGGCCTACCTCCGAGTCCGGCGGACGTGACCGCGACACAATGCCGTCAATACATAGCGGGATGCACAAGTAGTACGGGCTTTCTTTCGGTCACCATGTCAAGTTTTGCTTGTTTGTTCCCGGGAGCATGGTGCGGCGCCAAGCCTGAAAGACTCGGAGAACATCTTGAACTTGAAGAGAGTGAAGACGCGTGTTGTGGCAAGTGGCTATGGGTGTGCCCTCATGCATCATGTGGGATCGATTGAGGTGCTGATTTGCAGCGTCATCCTGCTTCTTCTTCTTGTTGTATGTATGTATAAGAAATCGACTTTTAGGGTTGCCGGAAGCCCTTTGCGTCAGGTCAGTTGTCGCACTGGTTCTGTGCCTGCCTGACTTATCTTCGCAGGTAACGGTATCGCTAGTTCGCTATCGGTCCTGAGCTACCGGAAATCACGTCATGGGATGCACGGCACGCAAGTATTATGATGCGTACGTTGGTAGACCCCATAAAGTGGCCATGTTGTCCTGGATCCTGGCACACGCCGCCAATGTGGCCCCAATTGGTGTCGATGACTCCGCTCTTTGGCTCCAGTGTTGAGTGAGAGCTCCCTATGTGTATTGACAAGGTATGCAAGGGTTATAAGGGTCTTTGATATGATTTGACTCAGATATACGCCGCCCGCTTTGTGCTACCAAAGTCACCGGGAGCACTTGTCGGCGCTTGTACTGCAGGTGGCTTTGGAGAGTATCACAGATAAGGGATCCTCACGGATGGCATACAGAGCGATTCTGGATGCTCCCGTATCTTGAAGTACATATCGCGAGAAAAGCAAACGAATCTTACTCACGATTTCAGTGCAGCTCAGACTCGTCGGCCATGTCTCAACCTTCCCTCCCGGAGGTGAAGTCTAAGCGTGCGCGACTTCACTCTTGCCCGCATGCTCACTCCGTTGAACTTCTCATTTTATAGTTTACTACTTATAAGATCATCGTTGCCGACTCCGACGACCCCAAATGTCGACTTGGCCCATGTCGACGCATTTGAGAAGATGTCGCACCATACCCCGAAGTCAGTACTGCCGTTACCAACACCGACGCACCTATATACTGCGGAGTGGCAGCTTCGTGGCATTAGACGCCCCTTCTAATTCGGGGTAGGCTTGTACAGCGCTTTCGCAGGTGAGACTGGTTCACGCAAACCCCACGTTCACATTTGCTCCCATATTTTGGACATGGAGATTCAAATCTACGTTATCGCACTCCACCTTTGTTTTACAGCGGCAATAGCTGAAGCCAACCCGCGAACTCCGCAGCTCTAGCCCCGATCAGGTACTGACGACCGCGCGGTCACGTACATTTGATATGTACGTCGGGAGGTCCTCCCAGGGCTTATCGGAGAGCCCAATGAACCTGGATGTTTGCTCGAGCGCTGCTATACCCGCACGGTAAGTGTCTACTGGCATGTCATTGTTCATTGGTACTTGAACAAAAAATTTTAGTCTTCAGTACGCCAGGTGTGGTTCATACACACACGGCTCTGGTCTCTTGCTTCGACCGACTCGCGATGCAGGAATGGGAGGCTCCATGAGAGACAGGTCGCGATTCCCAAGTCGTTCGATGGTGAGCACTAGGTGTCTGCGCCGATAACAGCGGCGAATTATATTGGTACCGATACGGCTATCATAGATACGCTCTCGTGCGCCATTCATCTCAGGCAAATACAGCATGGCTAGTGGAGAGCAAGACACAATCAGAGGGAGGAGTGGGCCACCGCCAACAATCCAGCACCACAAGACGGATGCGATGCGGGTCCAAGCATACCACTGTGGATATACCTGGTGCAATAGCGCTGTACGCTTGCAAAACGAATATTTGCGGAGTATGGACGAACATACGCTGATCCGCACACAACCAACCTGACGGCGCATGTTGCCGCGCCTGCCAACAGGCGCAAAGGCAAGGCCAAAGGTACTTAGTCTCCCGTTCTCTGCAACACTATCCCGCCGGTACCACCCAATGTACATCTACTCGTAGAGTCTCCGCAGCTACGCCTACTAGGTGTCACACATTCTTACAAACTTGTATAAGTTGTACGCGCTCTGGCCACGCCGCGCTGAATATATCTGATTAAAAAAAAAAAAAAAAAAAAGACGGCGCATGTCACACGACGTCACACGACTATGTCACGCGTGACAAGTCCTCGAGCATTTGCGAACCATTGCGGAGAACACGGCTTTCCATAATGAGGAGGTACGGTCTGAGTCCAGTATTATGCCAAGACACTGACAGTGGTTTGACTCAGATTTCCGTGATCCATGTCAGACTCACACATGAGATTCTTCGAACGAACGATCGGGATCAATCTTTTTCTGCCTGTGCAGCATGGTCGTTTGGAACAACACGATAACGAACAATTCACGCGTATGGGATTTCTCCGTTCCTGTCCCTGGGTGGTGCATGCGACACCAGCTGCTCCCCTTCGCTCCCGGGTGTTGTAGTTTTCTTAGTTCATCGGGCATGAACGTAACGTTCTTTCTCACTTTCCTCTTACGGACTCACGCGCGAGCACTATACAGTTGATAGATTACATAATCGTTTGCTTAACGCGCTCGCGCATCGCATGGCTGTTCCTCAGTTTCCTCACTATACGTTCGAGGCTAACTGAGGTAAGCTAGGTTCATGTTATATTGATTCCTACAGTATCTGATGTACCGTAGTTCTCCTTACACGCTTTGCGTACTTTAGGTTAGCCGGCGTGTTATTCATTTAGTTTCCTCACTATACGTTTGAGGCTAACTGAGTTCTCCTTACACGCTTCGCGTACTTTAGATCGAGCCTCTCGTAACCCTACAAAAGGTTATGAGCCCCGCAGGCTTATAACTACCCCACACTCGTTCTAATCCAAGCTTAAATCACTCAGTAATTTTACAATATGTCGACTACTCCTCCGGCTTCGTCTTCGGGTACCACCCCTGCTGCTACACCCACTCCGCCTCGCCAAGTGACCGCTTCCACTCGACTTCTTAACATCTCGAAGCTGGAAGATAACGGTTCGAACTTCCAGACGTGGAAGTATTGCATCAAAACCGTTCTCGAACTGCGCGGACTCATGGGGATTGTAGATGGCACGAAGAAGGACCCTGGTGCGAATGCACCGGACGAACACGCCGAGTTTTTGTGTTACGATCAGGAAGCACGTGCCCAGATCACGCTCACCCTTGGAGATGAGCCTCTGAATGGAGTCATCTACGCTACGACAGCAAAAGAGGCCTGGGACAAGCTGAATGCACGCTATGAAGGGAAAGGGAAGCAGACTGTCGTTCTGCTCCTCTCGGACCTCTTCCGCGGCACCCTCTCCGACGAAACGCCACTCGAACCGCAGCTCAACGCTATGAGGCAGAAGAGCTTCATCCTCTCGTCTCTTGGCCAACCGCTCGACGACGCGATCGTCGCTTCGGCGATGATCATGTCCCTTCCCCCTTCCTATTCTGTTCTTGCCACCATCCTGATGTCCTCTACCAACAAGCCCACCACTGACACTGTCATAAACGCCATCCTCATGGAGGAGAATATTCGCCGTGACCCTACTCACGTGGCCCTCGTCGCAAAGACCGGGAAAGGCAAGGACAACAAGAACAAGAACAAGAAGCCAAAGTCGGACGTACGGTGTCTGTACTGCAAGAAGATGGGACACTCGACGGACGAGTGCAGGAAGATGAAAAAGGACAAGGAGGAGAAGGCCAAGAGTAAGGAGAAGGAGGGCGAACACGCGAAGGTCGCGACGGCCGACGCCAGCGACTCCGACACCATTCGTCTCTTTATGGCCAAAGGCAATATGGACCGGGACGATCTACTCGTCAAGTGGGTCGTTGACTCTGGGGCCTCTGTGCACATGTCCTCGCAGCGCCGCTGGTTCCTCACCTACCAGCCTCTCGCCGCCCCTTTACAGATCTGGCTGGCAGACGAGCGCTCCATCAAAGCCGTTGCTATTGGACGCGTCGCCGTAAACGTTCGCATTGGGGGCTCCACCACCAAGTCCATCTTCACCGACGTCTATCACGTTCCCAACCTTAACGGTAATCTCCTCTCGGTCGCTCACCTCACCAAAAAGGGCTTCAATGTTGCCTTCAAGGACAACACCTGCAACATCCACCACGCTAGTGGAGAGATTGTTGGCTGCGCCCCTCGTGCGCAAGGTCTCTATGTCCTCGACTCTACGCCCATTGTCTCACCTCGCGCTTACATCGCTTCAGTGGGCGATTCTCCAATCGACACTCCCGTTCACATCTCCGCTCTCAAAGCTAAAGCCCAACCTACCTCCAAGGCTGACGTCGCGACTTGGCATCGCCGACTAGGCCACATCAACGTTGACTACGTCTTACAGATGGTTCGACAGGGCATGGTTCAAGGTATGGAGATCATCGGCCAGTCCAGTCGACCCAGCACGATCTGTGTCCCTTGCCTCGAGGGCAAACAGACGCGCAAGCCTATCCCTAAGGAAACCCATGACAAGAGTTCACGCGTACTTTACCGTGTTTACTCCGACGTCTGCTGTCCTATGGAAACTCAAACCCCTCAGGGTCACAGGTATTTCGTTACCTTTGTAGATGAGGCCAGCGAACGTCTCACCGTTTCTCTGCTGAAAGCCAAGAGTCAAACTCAGGCAGAGACTGAAGCATTCTACCTTCGCGCTGAGGTCGAGACCGGAGAACGCGGAAATTTTTTCCGGAGCAATGGCGGAGGCGAGTACGACTCGAAGACGTTCCAGGATTTTCTCCGCAACAAGGGAATTCACCACAAGAAGACAACCGCGTACACTCCTCAAGAGAACGGTGTTGCAGAGCGCATGAACTGCACTCTTGTCGAGATGGCACGCGCTATGCTCAACGACGCTGGACTTCCCATATCATACTGGGGATACACAGTCCGCTTTGCTGCTCACATCCTCAATTGCACTCCTACTCGTCACCTCGCTGGCAAGACTCCTCATGAAGTTTACACAGGTAACAAACCCTCCGTCTCGCACCTCCGAATTTTCGGGTGCACCGCTCACGTTCACGTCCCCGACAAGAATCGTTGCAAACTCGATCCGAAATCACTCCAATGCATCCACCTTGGTTTTGCAGAAAACCGGAAGGCCTACGTTGTGGTTCATTGCCCTTCAGGCCGGATTTTCGAGTCCCGAGACGTCATCTTCGACGAAGGTCCCAATTCGGGGGCCGACCGTGTCATCATCGACGTCGACGACAGCTTCGACACTCCTCCTCCCACTGCCTCCTCAGACAACCCTCAGGCTACTTGTGCAGCTGGAGACAAACCTTTGACGTTGACGGACGATTGAAGCGCAGCGTCCCATGCCGAGCAAACCCTTTTGTGCGTGGCCTCTCCTCCACCTCCGGCTTCGGCTGAAGAGGATGCCGTCCCACAGGGTAACGCGGGTCATGGGGCAGTCACTCGATCTCGCGCTAGACGCGTGCCTGCACCGCCAGTTCCCAATCAGCCATATCCGGTACCCATTTCCGCTCCTCAAGTTCGCCGTTCATTGCGTTCGAAGCGAACCCCGGATCAAGATGACCACCCCAAGTTCAAGCTTGATGCTCGGAACAAGGCGTCCATCGAGGCTATTCGAAAAGTCAGGGAAAACGCTACGCAACAAGGCATTGAGGACATTGACGAGGAGGACGACTACCATGACGCGGCCGACACTAGTTTCGTCGGAGATCAAGTCGCCCTTGCGGCATCTTTGGACCAACCTCCGCAGACATACGCTCAGGCTATGGCACACCCAGACGCCCTCGAGTGGAAGCTCGCATGCATCTCTGAGATGCAAGCTTTTTTCAAAGCAGAGCTCTATGACGAGGTTCCAAGACCACAGGATTGTACGCTAGTGGACTGCCGCTGGGTCTTCGCCATCAAGAGAGGCCCTGACGGCAAAATCGTCAAGCACAAGGCCCGTCTCATCGCAAAGGGGTTCACGCAGGTTGAAGGTATCGACTACTCCGAAACCTTTGCCCCTGTCTCTAAATTCACCTCCATCCGCGCCATCCTTGCTATTGCCACACAGGAAGACATGGATATCCACCAAATGGACGTCAAGTCCACTTTCCTTAACGGCGATCTCAAGGAAGAAATCTACATGAAGTGTCCTCCCGGTTTTGAAGCCAAAGCCGACATGGTCTGGAAATTGCGCAAGTCCCTCTATGGTCTCAAGCAAGCCAGTCGCGAATGGTACCTACGTCTTTCGAAGGAGTTCGCTAGCCTAGGTTTCACTCGCTCCGACTACGACCACGCCGTCTTCTACAAGAAGAAAGCTGATTTCGTTCTCATCTGCGCTGTCTATGTCGACGACATGCTCCTCGTTTCCAAGAACCTGCCAGCCATCCTTCGCTACAAGGACAAGCTCAGGAAAATCTTCGACATGACCGATTTAGGCGAAGCTCGCTGGATCCTCAACATGGAGATCATTCGCGACCGCTCGAAGCGCACCATCGAACTCTCTCAACGCCAGTTCATCAAAACAATCCTAGCCCGATTTGACCTCGCAGACTGCCGACCAGTATCCACTCCCATGGACGCCAACGCTAAGCTCGTCAAGCTCACGGAGGCCGAACCCGACTCTGACATCAAACTCTACCAGTCGATGCTCGGTTCGCTAATGTACGCCATGATAGGCACTCGCCCTGACCTTGCGTATTCAGTGGGCGTATTGAGCAAACACGCAGCGACTCCCAGTCGCGATCACTTCAATGCTATCACTCGGGTCTATCGCTACCTTCAGACGAACAAAGACCTTCACCTCACTTATCGTGGGACTCCTCCGGGCGCACAAGATGGCATTTCTCCCGACCTCATTGGCTACGTCGATGCATATTGGGCCTCTGACATCAACGACCGTCGCTCTATCACTGGGTATGTCTTCATGCTTGCCGGTACTGCCATTAGTTGGTCGTCAAAGAGGCAACACTCTACGGCTCTCTCGAGCACTGAGGCTGAGTACATGGCCGCCTCGCATGCTACCAAGGAAGCCATTTGGCTTTGTTCATTCCTTGTCGAACTTGGATATCTTTCTGCTGGATACACCGTCCCTCTTCTTATCGACAACCAATCCGCCATAGCGCTCATCAAGAATCCTGAGCATCACGAATGCACGAAGCACATCGCCGTTCGCTATCACTTCACGCGCAACGCTTATGATCAGGAATTGATCATTCCGGAGTATGTTCCCACTGGAGATCAAGTTGCCGATGTTCTTACAAAGGCTCTCGCACGTGAGAAGCACTACCGCTTCATGGATGGAATGGGTGTATTGTGAGTTCATACCCGCTGAGTGGGCGTGTTGTAGTTTTCTTAGTTCATTGGGCATGAACGTAACGTTCTTTCTCACTTTCCTTTTACGGACTCACGCGCGAGCACTATACAGTTGATAGATTACATAATTGTTTGCTTAACGCGCTCGCGCATCGCATGGCTGTTCCTCAGTTTCCTCACTATACGTTCGAGGCTAACTGAGGTAAGCTAGGTTCATGTTATATCGATTCCTACAGTATCTGATGTACCGTAGTTCTCCTTACACGCTTTGCGTACTTTAGGTAAGTTGGCGTGTTATTCATTTAGTTTCCTCACTATACGTTCGAGGCTAACTGAGTTCTCCTTACACGCTTCGCGTACTTTAGATCGAGCCTCTCGTAACCCTACAAAACCGGGTTGTTCAGAACTGTATAAAACGTCACTCGAGTCCAACAGGTTTCTTTGCACTTTCGACCCACAGGCCGCTATGTCTGAACCTTCCCTTCACGAGGAGAAGTACGACCTCCAGCAAGAGGAGAAGCATCCTCATACGCAACTTGACCCACTCCCCCTTTGCAAAAGCTGATCTATATATACTCTCTCTGTTCAGGCCTTGCCGAGGTCGCCGTTGCCGATTTCGACGACCCCAATCTCGACCTCGCCCATATCGAGTCTTTGGAGGATGATTCGCCCTACCCCGAAGTCAGGTCTGCTGTCGCCAACACCGACGACCCCGACATGCCTGTGAACACTTTCAGGGCTTGGTTTGTCGGTGTCCTGTGGGCCATTCTCATTCCTGGTCTGAACCAGTTCTTCTTCTTCCGGTACCCTTCCGTCACCATTACAGGCGTCGTGGCTCAGCTTATCTCCTTCCCCCTCCTCCGTCTCTGGGCTCGCGTCGTTCCTTCGGTCAAGATCTTCGGCTTTTCCCTCAACCCTGGTCCTTATACCATCAAGGAGCACGTCCTCATCACCATCATGGCCGGTGTAGGTGCTGGCTCTGCATATGCTGTAAGTTCCGCAACTACGTTGTCTGAAATAAACCTGACTACGCCATTATAGACCGACATCGTTGCGGTGCAACGAGTGTACTACAATCAGACGTACAACTTTAGCTACCAGTGGCTACTCGTCATGTCTACCCAGCTCATTGGTTTCTCCATTGGTGGCATTGCTCGTTGTTTCTTGGGCCAGCCTCCGTCCATGATCTGGCCCGCCAACCTCGTCACTTGCACGCTCTTCAACACGCTCCACTCACAGCAGTACAAGGGTATCGGAAACCGTGGCGGTATTTTCCGCGAACGCTTCTTCCTTTACGGCTTCATCGGCGCCTTCACCTGGTGGTTCTTCCCCGGATACATCTTTGAGGCCCTCAGTACCTTCAACTGGGTTTGCTGGATTGCGCCTGAGAACATTGTCGTCAACCAGATATTTGGCCAAGTGTCTGGTCTGGGTGGTTCGATCTTGACATTCGACTGGCTCCAAATCACCTACGTTGGCTCTCCTCTTGCGTGGCCATGGTGGGCACAGGCCAATGTCGTCGGCAGTATGGTCATGTTCTACTGTAAGTCTCTTTGCTCTCATGCAGCGTTCCAATTTGCTGATCCAGACTTTAGGGATCCTCGCCCCCTGCCTATATTACACCAACACCTTCTACGCCAAGTATCTCCCCATGTCGTCCTCCACCTCCTACGACAACACCGCAAAGAGATACAAAGTCCTCAACATCGTGGACAAGAACAACGTCTTCAGCGAAGAGAAGTACAGGGCCTACTTGCCTTTGTTCCTTTCCACCACCTTTGCTATCTCTTACAGTCTTTCCTTCGCGTCGATCACCTCGACCATCGTCCACACGCTCATCTACTATCGAAAGCAGATTTGGACGCAAGCTTGCCGTTCCATGCATGAGCAGAACGACATTCACGCTCGCTTGATGGCTAAATACCCCCAGGTTCCCAATTGGTGGTATGCCATCATACTTCGTAAGCATGCCTCTGCTCAATGGTTATTACAACGGTTCTGACATCGAGTGAATATTCAGTGTCCATGTTCGTGTTCGGTATCATTGTCATTGAGGTGTGGCCGACGCAGATGCCTGTCTGGGCCTTTGTTCTTGCTTTGGTACAAGGCAACTTGACGTTGTGTTGGCATTCATTTGCTTACGCTGATGTTTGTAGATCATCTCCTTTGTCTATGTCATTCCCATTGGCATGATCCAGGCTATCACCAACAACCAGGTTGGCCTTAACATCATTACCGAGCTCATCATCGGTTATGCTCTGCCTGGTCGCCCCGTTGCCATGATGATGTTCAAGACATGGGGATACATTACCATGGCTCAGGCGCTGCAGTTCACCTCTGACTTCAAGCTTGGGCACTACATGAAGATTCCGTAAGTTTCCAACTTGCTCATATATTTAATTTTATGGCTGATCTGGTTGCTTTGCGTAGCCCTCGCCCCATGTTCTGGTGTCAGGTAGTTGCTTCCGTCATCGCCGGCACCGTCCAGCTCGGTGTTCAGGCTTGGATGTTCACCAACATTGACGGTATGTGCGGCGCTGATCAGGCCGACGGCTTCACCTGCCCCAGCACCACTGTGTTCGGTACAGCCTCCATTATCTAGCTTGTCATTGGCCCCGCTCGTATCTTCTCCCACGGACAGCTGTACTACGGCTTGATCTTCTTCCTCATCGGCGCAGCCGCTCCTGTCATCACCCGTCTCATCCAGTACAAGTTCAACTACTCCGTCATCCGTTACATCAACTGGCCCCTCATCTTCAGTGCCACTGGCCTCATCCCCCCCGCCATGCCCTCGAACTATGTCATCTGGTGTGCCGTCGGGTTTGTTTTCAACTATGTCATCCGTCGCCGTCATTTTGCCTGGTGGACCAAGTACAACTGTGAGTAATCTGTTCCATGTCCGGCAGTGGGGAAGTGAGCTCAACCGATCTGCTACGCATCATCTAGACGTCTTGTCCGCCGCTCTCGACTCTGGAACTGCTGTTTCGACCATCATCGTCTTCTTCTGCCTGCAATACCCTAAGAACGGTATGATCGGTCTCACCACCATCCAGTCATGGTGGGGCAACACTGTTCCATGGAACACCTACGATGCTATCAAGCAGCCTTACTATACCCTCGCGCCGAACCAGACTTTCGGGTTAGTATCTCGTCTACCTCTTGACCCGTATGTTTCCCTGTGCTGACATACAACCTCCCTCATCCCTGCAGACCTGCCACTTGGGCATAGAACGCTGCATAATGCCCCTAATTTTTTCCTTTCCACCATATGTCGCTTTGGGATTGTAGTGCAGTGTTGGGATGTACGCTGTGTAGATATACCAATAATATAATTTCTGTTCAATGCATGAATGTTGCTGGCTTCATGAACTATTCATGAACTTCAATCACAATGTGGACAATCATGCATCGGACTGACAGTAGTTCACCGTAAGCAGCTGAATACGACTTAATACTACCTCTATTACTTTCTCAATCCACCGATCTTCAGCTGTACAGTGGACTTTCGTGCTCCTACAACTGTTAGTACAGTAGCAAGTAAGTTTTAGACGTCGACTTATGGCACTTAATATGCATCATCTTTACTCTCGACCACTGCCATCCATTCCTCATTCCCTGTTTGATATCTGCCTTCTCTTCAACGCAAGAAAATTAGCGTTCACATTCCCACTGTGACAATCCCAGTCAGAGCTGTACGTTGCGTCTCTCACAGCAAAACCATTAGTACGCTGATCTCCTGCAGGCGGCACGAAATTATTCGCTCCAGCCTTAAAATTCGCCCCTTACTTTTGCACTGATTTACATCTCAGCTCGTCTCAGCCTTCGAAGTGCCAGGAGAACTAGGAGCCACCACGCAAGTCGTTCACGCAGATCAGTGGTAAGACAGAAACTTTTGTCAGCCCGGTCAGGGGTTCCTATACTCTATACTTCTTATGTCAACCCCGCCTTTGTTAAGACCGACTATCGTCAAGGGACAAGTTGTCAGGTCAGAACCCCCTGGTGTAGCTACACTCAAGGTCTGATGATGGTACAGGCCGCGCGGTCGCTGTCAAGCACAGTGGCAGACAGATGATGGTTCGATGGAAGGAATATTGATACAAAGTGGATAGACTGAGGTTCTAGCCCCATGTCTAACGGCTATTTATACATGTTGACCTAACTACTTTTGGACCAGTCCGAGGTAGTGGTAGCAAATCGGAGAAACAGAAAGGAAGAACAATGCACAGAGAACAGCCACTACTCTGGAAAGCCAATGAGAGAAAAGACCGTCAAGGTGCGGAAACAAGGAACAATAGAAAGGTGAAACATGAGGCAGGAATCAATAGAGAAGGGGTTGAACCCGAAACAGGGGATAGACGGAGTTGGACCCGAAACAGGGGATAGACGGGGTTGAACCCGATGGAGTGGTAACGGAGGTATGGAAAGGCCGAGGGTTGAACCAAGGCAATGGTAACCAATCGGAGTTAGGTCCGAGATTTGAATGGACATCAGAAGGCAACTGGTAACATAATAGTCCGTGTTGAACGGAGGCGATGTGGATCAGGGAATGATGGAGGAAAGACGAGTTGGGTCGTCAGGCAATTGTAAAGAAGATAACTGGTTATCAAGGTAATCGAAGAAGTAAAGGAAAATATAGGGTGTGAAGACCGTTCGTAACATTACCTCCCCTTTAAGACTCGTTGTTTGCGAGTGTTGCATTGTCGTCACTGAGTGGAGTCAAGGTGAAGGAGGAGACTCCGGCGTGGTATCATTGTCTTGATGAGGGCAGGCACTGTCCTTAGTCTGGTCAATGGAGCATTGGCAGGAGTGGGAGCTGGTGGTCTTGGAGGTGGTGTGGGAGTAGGGGAGTCATACGACGTCGTTGACGAGGGCGTTCGACCTGGGCTTGTTCTCTGTTCTGGACCGAGCCAGAGGGGGCGTGGGACTCGGTAATAATGAGTATTAGCCCGGGCGTTGATAGATGCTGCTTCGCGTCGTATGACTGTAGTGCGAAGACGAAGATCCCATCCCTTCGAAGTTGCTCCAACCGTGCCAACCATTCCCACAGGATGAGATCAAAACGAGACCTTGGTACTCGTTGGTCCTGTGAGGCGACGAGCTGTTGAACCATTTGTTCGGTGGCAGCTAACTCGAGAGGAAGTCGTGCAGTAGGGATGGTCCTTGCACGGAGAAATTCCTGATCTCGTACTGCCCGTAGCCATGGGCCTTCACAGTCCAGTTTGTCTGCTCGATTGCCAAAGACAGGGGGAAGTTGTTGACGGAAGACCATGAGGAACGTCTGAGTGCTTCCCTGAATGGTAGCATTGGCCCAGTCAGGTCGATCTCCAGGCATGGTAGTGTATTCAACAATAGGCGAGGGTGTAAACGTGCAAGCGTGGTTGATGGGGTCAGGAATGTCGAACCATTGGTCAATGAAACCATCGTGGTCGGGGTGCTCCCAAACGAGTCGCAAATGGCCATTCGACAGAAAGCCCTACGGCACCTGGGACTCCAATACGTACGGTTGCGTGAGAAATCCCCCGTGTTGATTGGATGGTGTAGACCTCATCGTCTTCATACGCCTCCATGACGTGTCGAAATAACTCCATGATGACTGCCATAGACGAGAATAAAAGGTTAGGAAAGCGTGCAGCACTACTAGGTGCAACATCGGCATAGGAGGTTGTTGAAAGTGGAAAGACGAGCATAATTGTAAAGAAAATGAATGAAGGCCTGCCGTGGCCGAAGAGAAGTTGGGGTATGAAAGGAAAGGAGTTTGGAAAGACATAGAGAATGATAGATCAATCGGATGGTATAGGGAGAGTGTAGTTCTTTGGCCAACGGTTGACGGTTCGTTGGAAGTGGTACTCAATCAGGGCGTCCTGTTGGTGGGGATCGAGGGAGGCCAGAACGAGTTTATATGATGCTGCTCGTGATCCAATTGATCTGGTCTAACTGATCACGGTTTTCCACGAACAACATTATGGTGTCACGAGAAAACTCGGTTGTGACTCGGGTATATTGGAAAGCCAAAACAGGGAGAGAAAAAACAACGGCGAAGGCGAAATAGATTGGCAGCTGGGCCGGAATGCCCTGCCAGCCAAGGAAGAATGAGGAACCAGGAAGGAGAACAGGGCGAGGAAAAAGGCAAGGTAAAAGAACATGTTTAGTCCCAAGTTGGAATATGGGAGCCGGCGTTGGAACGATCTTTGATGTAGTGAGAACTGTGTTCGAGTGTTCTCTGTTGGTCGGGGAGAACGACAGTGACGTGGTAGTAGATGATGAGGATGGAGAATACGAGGGCAGCAGATGCAGCGATAGCAAGGGCAGTAATGTCAGCGGCTGTGCTCATGCTTGATTTCTTCGCTTTGTTTTCCGCGAGACTCGGTCCTTATATACTGCACTAGGGTATTTCTTGTGAAACTCCGCTATAGCTTCTGTGGCGTTCTCCATATCTTGAGGTCGAGTCCATGAGTTCTCCGAGTCTCCATACCCAGTCCACTTTACCAAGTATTCGAGTTTCCCTTGCCTGTTATGTCGACTATGGAGTATTGCTTCAACTTCGTATTCTTCTTCATCATTGATGATTTCTGGGGGTGGTTCGGTGTATGCTGGTCCGTACTCCGGTGTTTCTATAAACGGGGTGAGAAGTCCGGCATGGAACACGGGGTGGATCTTCCAGTCCGATGGTAGTCGGAGTTTGTAGGTGATTGGTCCCAGTACCTCGGTTATTTCGAAAGGTCCATGACGTTTGGGTGCAAGTTTAGCCGAGGGCCTTGTGGTGGTAATGTTCTTTCCTTCCAGCCAGACTTTCTGACCCACTGTGTATGGCTGAAACCCTCGTTTGTTGCGTGACATGCGTACTGCTTCTGCTGCCATGCGGCTGCTGGCATGTAGCTCATCCCGGATCTGGACCATCTGATGGATGCGCTCGGTGATAGAGGGAATGT
This sequence comes from Cytidiella melzeri, assembly GCA_022592445.1. NCBI lineage: Eukaryota > Fungi > Basidiomycota > Agaricomycetes > Polyporales > Irpicaceae > Cytidiella > Cytidiella melzeri. The sequence continues at coordinate 2,045 of JABYQR010000131.1, read as the reverse complement.
TGGAATGTGGATTGATGACATCCACTACTCTGGGTTCGTATCCTAGTAGTGCTTTGAATGGGGAATGCCGAATTGCCGAGTGGTATCGGATGTTATGTGCAAACTCGGCAGTAGTGAGAAGTCTAGCCCAATCAGTTTGGCGGTAATCGCAGAAGGCTCGAAGATACTGTTCTAATTCCTGATTGACACGTTCCGTTTCGCCATCTGTCTCGGGGTGATATGCTGTGCTGATGTTCTGTTGGATGCCCAACTTAGAGCAGAGTTCTCTCTGGAATTTGGCAGCAAACTGGGGTCCTCGGTCAGATATGACTTTCTCCGGTAGGCCAAAGCGTCGCCACACGTTGTGCATGTATAGTTCAGCCGTTACTTCGGCCGAAGTGTTGGTGGTGCACGGAACCAGTACCGTTGACTTGGTGCATCCTTGGTCCACAACCACCATGATTGCGTTGTACTTGTCACTTGCTGGTAATTCTCCTATGAAATCAACAGAAACTACTTGGAACGGTAGATAGCTCTTTTCAGAACTGATTGGGTGAATTGGTATGTTCTTGGGCTGGTTCTGAATCTTAACACTTTGACACGAGGCACACCCTGTGACGTATTCTTGTGACACAGTCATGCCTGGCCACCAGAAGGTTCGTTGAATGAGTTCTATTGTCTTGAATCGTCCAGGGTGTCCTGTGACCACGGTGTCATGGAACGACTTTACTAAGTCTCATCGAAGTTGTTGGTCTTTTGGTACGTAGATCTTGTCCTTGTAGTAAACTAGACCATCTTCTGCCTTCCAGTCCTCTAGGTCACGTTTTACTGCTTTGTTGCCTTTGGAGGCTAGTAGCGTTTGTAGTGCATTGCTGACTTGGTCGTCTAGTTCAGCAGCCTGTCTGATGCGGTCAAGGAGTGGAGTGTCGGTGGTTGTTGCATGTTGATCCTGATCTATGACTCGTAGATGAAAAAGATGCTCTGGTAGCAGGATCTGCTCGGAATTATCACCCCCCCCTAGATCATGATCAACACGTCTAGATAGGGCATCAGGAACCGTCATTGTAGTTCCAGGCTGGTGGAATAATCGGAATCGGAATCTGGAGAGATACAATGCCCAACGTGCTTGTCTTTGGTTCAATTTGTGTGCTTCTTTGAAATATGTGAGGTTCTGATGGTCAGTGTAGATGTCGAAATCGTAAGTTGCCCCTTCCAAATAGTGGCGCCACTCCTCTAATGCACGCATGATGGCAAGGAGCTCCTTATTGTAGATGTCGTAATTCCGTTCGGTTACCGTCATTGACTGAGAAAGATACGCGCAGGGGTGCCAATGTCCTGTTTCATCCTGTTGGGATAGCACCGCCCCTGTTGCATAACTAGATGTGTCGGTTTCCACTCGGAATGGTTTGCCTGCATCTGGCATCTTGAGTAGTGGTGCACTGCAGAAGACTCTCTTCAATTGTCAAAGGCAGTTTGACAGGCCACCGTCCAGTCCCATACAGTTGTTTTCTTGGTCAGGTGATACAATGGTTGCGCAATGTCGGAAAAGTTGGGGATAAACTGTCGATAGAAGTTGGCAAATCCAAGGAATGATTGGACTTCTTTGACTTTACGGGGTATTGGCCAATCGGCCACCGCGAGACTTTACCCGGGTCCATCTCTAGGTTATTATAAGACACAATAGCCCAAGGTATTCGATGCGCGATTGTCGGAACATGCATTTCTCCGGTTTCAGGAACAGGTCGTTGTCTTTCAGCCGTTGTAACACCTGTTTGATGAGGATGTCGTGCGTTGGCCGGTCTTCGGTAAAGATGAGGATGTCGTCCATGTAAACTACTACATGTCCTGTGTCAATAAGATCTGCAAAGATCTCGTTCATCATGGATTGGAACGTTGCTGGTGAATTGGTAAGTCCAAAGAACATGACTGTTGGCTCGAACAGGCCGAGGTTGGTCTTGAATGCTGCCTTCCACTCGTGCCCTCCTTGATGCGTACATTGTTGTATCCCCATCGTACGTCCAGTTTGGTGAATATCTTTGCTCCTTTGAGTTTGTCAATAAGTTCCG